>CM061042.1:50502385-50507385 GCA_030762985.1 Adelphocoris suturalis | reverse complement strand
AGGCTCCATTGAAGCCACAGCAGAAGCTGCGCCTCCTTCGCACGTACTTACTGCCAAAGCTGACCTATGGGTTAGTCTTTGCAGGCTTACTGCGAGGAGGCTGCTAGAGTTAGATCGTGAAGTTCGTTCTGCTGTGCGCTCTTGGCTAGGCTTTCCACCTGGTGTCCCAAGTGCCTATGTCCATGCACCGGTCAAGGCCGGTGGGCTCGGTATTGTCTCTCTCTCAGCCAGCATCCCATCTTTACGCCGCCAGCGCCTGCTCGCCCTTAGGGGCTCGAGCTGGGAAGTCGCCCGCACTGCTGCTGACCTTGACTTTGTCAAGCAGCAGTTGTTGTGGTGCGACCGAGCAACACCAACTGCTCCCAAACCCAGCTCATCTGCTGAGTTAGCTGCTGCGCTGCATGAGTCAGTAGATGGTAAGGAACTCCGACAGTGCTCTGAATCCCCCATTTCTTCCCAGTGGGTGGAATGGGCTTCAGAGGGCATTGGGGCCCGCGACTACCGGGGTAGGGTAACTGTTGGTGTTTTTATCTCTTCGGAGCTCCTTCAAATCCCTACCCAAGTCAAGGTCATACGTCCCCGTCGTGCAACCCGGGCACCCTCTGGGTGAACAGAGGGTGGCAAAATGACCCAATGGCGATCTGGGGGGAGGCTCGTGTCAACGGGTCTCCCGACCCTTCTACACACGTCTCTCCGTTATGATGAACAACCAAGATGAGCCTCATAACCCCCCCATGACCATTGGCATGCGGGGTTCTAGGGGAGGCGCTCGGGGGCGCCCCAGGCAGGGGCGTCGGTCTTCCTCTCCCTCTTCTTCCTCCTCTTCTTCCTATCCTTCTTCCTCTTCCAATGCCCCTGGAGATGTCCATCAGTGTGCCCACTGTGAGAGAGCCTTCAGTTCCAAGCGTGGCCTCAGTGCCCACGTCTGGCAGAAGCATCCTGTACAGGCCAACGCTGCGATTGATATAGAGCGAGAGCGGCCCAGGTATGCTTCTGAGGATTTGCGGCGAATGGCGGCAGAGGAGGCAGAGGCTGTGCGTAATGGGGTACGAAATATTAATGTATTCCTCCAAGCACGTTTTCCCATGCGCACGCTTTCTGCCATCCAATCTCTTCGCCTGAGGCCCCACTATAAGCAGCTTGTCCAGGATGCAATCCTGGCAAATAGCAGTGGGGCCTCCCCCGCATCTCCGACAGGCGTGGGACAACAGCCCGCCATTCAGCAATCCTCCCCCGGGACCTCCCGTCTTCTCGAGGATTTGAAGACTGAAGTGTTGAGGCTCGGGGAGCAGGTAGGCCGTATTGATGGTTATGAGAGTGCCTACCTGCAGGAACTGGCGAGGCGGGCTGTTGAGAGGCCTGTTGGCTTGGAAGACGAGGTCGCGGCCTATATACAGAGGATCTTCCCACAGGTTGGGGATGCGACCGTGGCGGGGCATCAGGGAGGACATCCTCCTGTGTCGGTGCCCCGTGGAGGTCGCAAAGCAGCTAAGCAAGCAAGGAGGCGGGAATACCAGCGGGTCCAGAAGTTGTGGAGGAAGCATCCGGCTCGTGTAGCTGCGGAGGTACTGGAGGGAGCTGGGGATGAACAAGTTTTGCCCCCACTCCAGGAGTTTGTGGAATTTTGGGAGCCACTTTTGAGTGCTCCCAGCCACAACCCTGGTGTGCCGGTGGTACCCCCAGCTTCCACCAGGGATTCCTTACGTGGCATTATGTGCACGCCGGTGCTTTATGACGAGGCACATAAGTGCCGTGTCAAAAACTCCACGTCTGCTGGACCTGATGGTATTTCTGCCTGACGCTGGAATAAAGCCCCAAAAAGTGTCAAGCTGCTTATCCTCAACCTGTTACTTCTATCGGGAAGGCCCCCGAAAGCGTTGACCCGCGCCCGTACCATCTTCATCCCAAAGAAAGGAGGAAGTGGGCCTGGAGGCTACCGCCCGATTTCAATATCATCGGTAGTTTTCCGCCACTTTCAAAAGATTCTGGCATCTCGCTTTCAAGTGGCTGGTGTCATGGGTGACGCCCAGAGAGCATTTCGGCCAGCAGATGGCACAGCGGAGAACCTAACCGTTCTCCAAACTGTCATTTCGCTGGCCCGCATCAAGAAACGGCAGCTCCATCTTGCCGCTCTGGACGTCGCTAAGGCCTTTGACACAGTTAGCCACTTTGCCCTGACCGATTGTCTTCGTGGTGTCGGGGCTCCTGCTCGTCTAATTGAGTATGTTGACTGTCTGTACCACGAAGGCGTGACGGTCCTCGAGGCAGGAGGCGAGATGTCGGGGGATGTTGTCATTGGGCGTGGGGTACGCCAGGGGGATCCTCTATCGCCACTCCTCTTCAACCTGGTCGTGGATACGGCCTTGGGTAAGCTGCCAGATGAAATAGGGTTTGATCTCCGCCCTGGGGTGCGAGTAGGTGCATTGGCTTTTGCTGATGATGTTATCCTACTCGCAGAAACCCGCGAGGGCTTGCAGGTCGCCCTCAATGCCTTTGCTGAGCAGCTAGCCAGGTGTGGTCTAGTGGTCAACCCTTCTAAGTGTGGGTCGGTCTCCTTGGTCCCGTCTGGCCGCCAACATAAGGTGAAGGTGGTGGATGAGGAGCGCTTTGTCTTAGGACAGACACCCATCCCCGCCCGATCCGTGTTGGAGGTCTGGCGGTACCTTGGGGTCGACTTCATGGGTGTGGCCACTATAGCCGCAAGCCGTGTGGACCTTGGTGGAGCATTAGCTCGTGTCACCAAAGCTCCATTGAAGCCACAGCAGAAGCTGCGCCTTCTTCGCACGTACTTACTGCCAAAGCTAACCTATGGGTTAGTCTTTGGTAGGCTTACTGCAGGGAGGCTACTTGAGTTAGATCGTGAAGTTCGCTCTGCTGTGCGCTCTTGGCTAGGCTTCCCACCTGGTGTCCCAAGTGCCTATATCCACGCACCGGTCAAGGCCAGTGGGCTCGGTATTGTCTCTCATTCTGCCAGCATCCCATCATTACACCACCAGTGCCTGCTCGCCCTTAGGGGCTCGAGCTGGGAGGTTGCTGCTGCTGACCTGGACTTTGTCCGGCAGCAGTTGTTGTGGTGCGATCGAGCAACACCAACTGCTCCAAAACCCAGCTCATCTACTGAGTTCGCTGCTGCACTGCATGAGTCAGTAGATGGTAAAGAACTCCGACAGTGCTCTGAATCCCCCATTTCAACCCAGTGGGTGGAATGGGCTTCAGAGGGCATTGGGGCCCGCGACTATCGCCATTTTCACGCCGTCCGGGTGGCTACGTTAGCCACCTCGGTGAGGTGTTCGAGGAGTAGTCGCAGGACAGTAGACACCCTTTGCCGTGCCTTTCGGGGTAAAAATGAGAATCTTTATCATGTGGTGCAGCAGTGTCCTCGTACTCACGGTGGCCGCATTTTACGTCACGATGCGGTTGCCAAGCAGATAGCAGGTGCTTTGTCATCTAGCGGTTGGGATGTCGAAAGGGAGAGACTATACCACATGCCGAGTGACCGGGGCAAGAAGCCAGATATCATTGCGATCAAGCCCGACGGGTCTGCCATAATCCTGGATGTCCAGGTTGTCAGTGGCAGCGTGGACATGGAGCAGAACTGGCGGGCTAAGAAAAGTAAATATGATAGAAATGATCTGCGCCAAGCGATATCTGAGCTAAAAGGAGTGGCACCTAGTAACATCAAGGTCATTGCCGCGACCGTGTCATGGCGCGGGGTGTGGTGCGGGAAAAGCGCCACGGAGTTACTCGAGTTGGGCATCTCTGCAGGAGTACTCCGTGGTACCACCACCCGCGTCCTGAGGGGTTCTTACTTGAACTGGTGGTCATTCTATAGGGGCACTTCCTTTCATCCCATTCTTCCTCCTCGTCCTGCAACTTCCCTTATCCCTAGAGCTGGCGTCGGGTAAACTTGGGCGTCCTCCCCACTTTTTTTATATTTTATTTGTTATTTTCCATTTAATGGCGTGCCCCCTCCGTCTTTGAGGGGAGGTTTCTAAAAAAAAAAAAAAAAAAAAAAAAAAAAAAAAAAAAAAAAAAAAAATGTGTGTGTGTTTGTGTGTGTGTGTGTGTGTGACAGAGAGAGAGAGAACCTGTACCATGTGGTGCAGCAGTCCTCAGATGGCCGCATTCTACGTCATGACGCCAAGCAGATAGTAGGCGCTTTGTCATCCAGCGGTTGGGATGTCGAAAGGGAGAGACTATATCACTTGCCGAGTGACTGCGGCAAGAAGCCGGATATAGTTGCCGTCAAGCCCGATGGGCCTGCCATAATCCTGGATGCCCTGGTTTTCAGTGGCAGCGTGGACATGGAGCAGACCTGGCAGGCTAAAATAAGTAAATATGACAGAAATGACGTGCGGCAAGCGATTACTGAGCTAAAAGGAGTGACGGCAAATAACATCAAGGTCATGGCCGCGACCGTGTCATGGCGCAGGGTGTGGTACGGGAAAAGTGCCACGGGGCAACTCAAGTTGGACATAGCGCTCAAGTAGCGCTCCGTGATGTCACCACCCGCGTCCTGAGGGGTTCTTACTTGAACTGGTGGTCATATTATAGGGGCACTTCCTTTCATCCCATTCTTCCTCCTCGTCCTGCAACTTCCCTTATCCCTAGAGCCGGCGTCGGGTAAACCTGGGCGTCCTCCCCACTTTTTTATTTTATTTGTTTATTTTTCAATCTAATGGCGTGCCCCCTCCGTCTTTGATGGGAGATTTATATAAATAAAAAATAAAAAAAATAAAATGTGTGTGTGTGTGTGTTTGTGTGTTAAATTTCAAACTAATTCAACAGAAATCTAATCGATATTTTATGAAGAGTCGCCCATATGATCATACTACATGTCAGTGACTATCTCTAATAAACTGCAGTCATTATCGATTAACTCATTTTGATAAAAACATGTATTAAGCTCCTATATTTGTAAACACGACTCAATAATGTTCACAGAAAACAAGAGGTACTCCCATCAATTCATCAAATGTCAGTATTCGTTAGAATCTATT
>CM061042.1:49049497-49249497 GCA_030762985.1 Adelphocoris suturalis | reverse complement strand
TTTCTGTTATGGTGCGCGTCTCCAATTACTATAACCAAGATTAACTTATCAACCAAGTGACAACAAAACAAGTGGCATTGTTTACTATATCCATTTATAACATTAATAAATATAAAACAAAAACGACATGAATAGAAGAACAAGTACGAAAGAAATGCGTGATAATCGAGAGCTTTCCAACGAGTGGAGAACGATTTTTGTCCGGTGAAAAATAAAGAAGTTTCATTTCTCCAGCAACGGCTTAGTTGTACTTGAAAATCAAAAGAAAACAGCGTGACGTTTTTCCTTTGTGTAACAAAATTTCCGGTTAACCCGTCGACTAAGACATTTTCAATGTCAATATCTAAATTTTACTAGTCCACTATTCTCTCTATAAATTACTATACCGATCACAGTACAACTATATTCAGGTAAGTAGGTAACTACCATCTGAAAACAACAGAAATTAATAGATCATTTAAATGGTTTTAATAATAATTAAAAACTCCATAGCGGAATATAGTCAATCAAGATGTACGTAACATAAAACGTCAAAACCGGTCATTTAGGAAACTGAAAGTAATTTACGTTTGCGCATGCGCAGAATGAAGTAATGACTTGAGAAGTATGAAATTAATAGGGGCCCATTGACAGATAACCCGTAGATTCTCAGAAAATTTCATCAAAATCAGATGAAAACTGTTAAAATTAGGATATTTAAAAGGAACACACATTCGCGCATGTGTAGCAAAATTGAACTTTTGCACCTATCCTTCAAATTTGAGCGAGATCGGCTGACGGGGCGAGAGAAAATTATGCCCGATGGAATTTACGTTGGCGCATGTGCTCAGTGAACTATTGATTTGGGAACTGCAAAACTAATAGGGGACCATCTACACTCTAACTTACACATTCCATGAACATTTCATGAAAATCAGTTGAAAACTGTGGATATTAAGGTTGTTACAAGGCCGACACACACACAGACAGACACAGAACGAAAGTTGTTCAGAATGGTCTAAAACGTAAAACTCAAGTGGCAATTTGAACACTGTAAAACAACAACTATCGTGTGTTTTTTGAGACTAAAACTTTTCCATCCCTCAAAAGTGAAAACAATGCTTCCACTGTATCAAGTATTAATATGCTTCACTATTACATTCGCACGGACAATAGTTAACTCGATTACGCGAAGTTAGAATAAACTACTTCGGAACTATATCACTTGACATTTCCATCGGAATTTATCATCTGATATTTACAAGGCGATTTCTGTCACGAGACCTTCTCGAACGATCAAGTTTGTCCCCCACCCCGGCAACTACTTGGAACCGTTCCCTACAAGAAGAACTGTGAGTTCCAGGAGTTCGAATGTCACATGATAAGTACGCATGCAGTCGACGTTCTTCAAGACAATTTGTCTTCCAAATTGAAGAATGAATTCAAAGCGTGGTTACACTCTATCGAAAACCGGGATAAAGCCAAGTTTGTTAAACATATTGTGAATAAATTCAGGATACAAAAAAATCCTTTGTATTTAATCATGTCTTACTCGTAGATAATATCAACCTAAATTAAACCAACTTCAATGAAAGCAGCACGATTAAGTACTGGTTACTGAAGCATGATTTGATCAATAAAGACAGTTTTCAACTTGGAAAATGAAATTCCTTTGGTGCTTTATTATCTTGGTATGTACAGGTTGTTTTTGATGTCGATTATTATACGTACTCAATAATATTAATAGGTGTCAACGATATTGATAGATGATAATAGATTTTTGTGTATCCCCCCTCCCTCGATCACATAACAGTTTAGAAACGTAAATGTGACTTTTCATTTGTGACTCATGAGCTGCTCCGCGTTGAACGGAATTGAAGAACTCATAGTTCTTCTTGTAGGGAACGGTTCCAAGTAGTTGCCGGGGTGGGGGACAAACTTGATCGTCTTGTATTTCTGTCTTCCGGATCCACTATCTAGTGTACAGCGTTGCGGATGGTTTTAACCGATTCCTTGGTATAACATTTATCATCGACGCCCAACAAATGATTATGGTTACCTTGAAAGTTTTCGAGATCTCGATTTTTGAATGTTTAGCCCTTTAATGCTGCCTTTAGGGTTGATAACAACCAATGACGCGCTTTTAGGATCTTATATCTCTGATTTTTAGCCCAAGCCATAAAGTTTGGTCTTGGAGTTTCGGAAAAAATCTCTGTACGGCGGAAGGCCAGATTTTTTCATATTCTATTTTTGGATTCTACACATCTTGAAACGTAAACCAACAAATTTGTAGGGGCGCTACAAAAATTTTTTAACACAGAATGTGTTTTTGCGATGACCTGTCACAAAAAACCGACAGAAAAAACCGTTATGCGCCTTTTATAATGATTTTCACGTACAACCAAGCCGTTGGTAGGGAAATGGAACTTCCGCAATTTTAATCGCACAGAAATCGTTCACCATTCGTTGGAAAGCTCCTGATTTATCCAACCATGTTATGTTAACTACTGCGAAGTGCGTGGCCATCAACCTGAGTTATGAGCATGGTTATTTGAATCAATTGTTTACACACAGATGATCATTCTCAATAATTGATATTGTCAACATGATTGCAACCGCTTGTAAATTTTCTTATGATTTTCACGTACAACCGAGCCGTTGGTAGGGAAATGGAACTTCCGCAATTTTAATCGCACAGAAATCGTTCACCATTCGTTGGAAAGCTCTCAATTTATATAGTATTTTTCTTGTAGTTACATATTTATTTATATAATATTTATAGGGTTTTAGACCAAATTAAATGTCTAACAATTATTTATTTTATTATTGCCAAATATTGTTATTATTCACGTGCAACCAAGCCGTTGGTAAGGAAATAGAATCATCGCAAAAACACATTCTGTGTTCCTATGATTTCATACAGAGTATGGAAAAAGAAATAAACCGGGGGGTGCAGGGGGGCGGAGCCCCCCGCCGAGGCGCAAAGCGCCGAGTTTTTCTTGGCTTCTTTATTGAAAATAATAAACGAAAAAATTCAACAAAAACAGGAACTTTCGATCAGAAATGAGCTTTAAAATCACCCCCTGGAGACTTACCACCTTATCTGGGACACCCTGTGTCCTTCCATAAGACATGATGATGGCTTGGCTGCACTCAGGAGATTTTTCAGTAGTAGACGAACCACCTTGAGTTTGATGGATATTTCTGCTTACGATCTCGTGGTATAGCAATGGGCACTCGCTTTGCCTCATCCTATGCCAACCTCTACATGTCAGAAACTAATCAGCGGTTTCAAGCCTCTCAAAACCTAAAACCATTGCTATGGCGTCACGTTCTATACGACATTAGTGTTTTGTGGTAACACGGGGAGTATCCACTTGGAGAATTTATCAGAGACTTGAATTCATATGCGTCTCTAAATTTCATCCAAGAGGCTTTTGAAAACCAAATTACTTTCCTTAGTGTGGATGTAAGCTTGAGAGGAGGTTGAATTCTCTAATAAAGTTCATATCAAGTCGACCAATACACTCATGTATTTGTAATACCAATGCTGTCATCCATTTCACACTAAGAAGTCAATTCCGCGGTCGTTGTCTTTTCGTGGGCACCGTATTTGTAGTGAACAAGAGGATCCCAAACAGTATCTCGCATCATTAACAATTCTACTGACTCAAACAGGGTACCCCAACACTCTGCTTCAACGAAGGATCATTCCAACTAACGTCCCCTGTGAACCACCTGAAAATATGAGAGAGCGTCGTGGGCGATTCTTGGTAACAACCTTTCTCTCGGCGTTCAGAAACTTGATGTTGTTAAAAGATCTAAATACCATACTTTTTAATAACCCAATAACAAAAAATTCATTCCCAGAGATTACACATCTAGCCTACAAGAGACCCAGGACCTTGGGCGATATGTTGTCCCATAAGGTAGATCGGCAGGCAAGTGAACCCTCCAAGGGTTCGCAGACCTTCGTGTGAGCTGTGTAGCCTAGGTGATCAAGAAATGGAGTATTCTTCCCCTAATACACCACACACTTATCGGGTTGAGGGTTCATCCTGCTGCCAGAGCCGAATGTGCATATATGTACCAGATGTTACGTAGGAGGTGTGATGCTTTCTACATAGCAAAAGCTACACAGCTTAATTTAAGGATAAACACCCATCGGTCACCAACTGACAGGGGGTGGGGGGAGCAACCCGTCAACTGTCATGTTGTGCTTCACATATCAAATCCAGGATTTCGAATCCAGGAATCGTTTCAAAATGCATCTAACCGGATTCCAAAGAAAACACTTGAAAAAAAACCATTTTTAAGTTTTTTGGATCCTTTGCAATAGCTTCATTTTCTCCGAAAATAACAAGTAGGTAGCTACATTTTTGGCGTTATGAATGTTTTTTGCGTCGATATCATATTTTACGTTCTGTTCTTTCTCATTATCGCAAGGCAAAGGGCGAATTGCATCGATGGCACGAAAAGGGAGAGATGTTCGAAGATTACCGATATTAATATTTCGGCAGCCAATACTCTCCAGCTCGAATCATCCCCAGTGCCCCTCTTCGGGAGAAAGGGTGACTTATAATATTTAAAAAGGGATGCGAGAGTAATGCGATGGGCTCCCAGCGATAGAGTTGGTACATCTCCTCCTCTCTCCACCACCGGCGAAGGCCGTAAAAGGAGAATCTAGGGGTCGGTCTTACCGTTTAGTTCTTGACTCCCACCACTTCGATGGGTCGATGCAAGTCGCCTACATAATCGAAGGGAACACCTCCTTTCTCATTCACTCTCTTTTAACCACTCCGAAGACTCCTCAACCACACCTAAATCCTCAATGCCCATCTTTTTTTCACTGACTACTCTAGCTGAACACAAACCCCGAACCGCACCAGTGATACGTAGCAAATAGATGAATAGTTAATTTTGGAAACACATATGTCATAAGATACGATTATATATATATATATATATATATATATATATATATATATATATATATATATATATGTATATGTGTGTGTGTGTGTGTGTGTGTGTGTGTGTGTGTGTGTGTGTGTGTGTGTGTGTGTGTTTTGTATTGCGTAGATAACCATCTAGTAATGGAATAAAATGAGTAAATAATAATTGAAAACTGGGTAATCCGTTAATGGTGAATGTTGATCCTTCAAAAAACGGCAAAGCAGTAACGGACCTCAATATTTGGTCAATTAACTTTTAAATTGATGAAATACAAAAATTAAGTAGGGGAAGCCTGTAGTCCTCTAGAAACTACTATAAATGTAGTATAAAGGATTTCACCAACCTAATTTTCGTTTTTCTCAATTTAAAAGTAAATTGACCCTTCACATAACAATAAAAAAATGCCTGGTCACTGCAGCTACAAATTGAAGGAGGATACCAATAATGCCTTAATGAACTTAACTACAACTATAACTAAAGCTCTGATGAAACCAGTAGAGTAGAAAGTACTAAGCTGTATTCAATAAACCCAGACCCAAGAAAAACCTGATAGGTACTCCATCCTTTAACTCTACAACATATTTATCAGCGATTTCAAAACTCTACTCTTTATTATTCAGTCTCCAAAAAACTCGGAGTTACTAATTAGATCGATCTTCATCTTCTGTCTGTAGTGTCTTGGAGTATGTTCTCGTTCGTCCACCATTTCGTCCGTAATTCCATCAGACATTGACAAAATGCTTTGAACTTTGGTGAACACCCTATAGCAACTGAGTAAGCGATCCGTTCAAGTGGTTTACCGTAGCTTCTAGGAAAATTTTCCAGCCACCTCTGAATCGAGGATAGAGATTGAAAAACTGTTTGATGTCTTGAATTTTTCTTTCAGCAAGACTATTTATTCCCTTCAGGGTGGTAAGAAGCTGAGGTTACCCACTTGATACTACGTTCTGCTGCAAACTTCCTAACTTCGTTTGACGAGAATTGAGGCCCATTGTCTGAAATAATTTTCTTAACCTTTGCTATATGAGGGAAACTACTAAAATATTCAACAATACCTATAGATATTTGTTCAGTCCTTACCTACTACCTATCAGTTATGAGGTTATAACATTACTTTACTTACCTATTACGTTCAGTCCTTACAACAATACCTATTAAGTCCTTTTGCTGCTTAAAATCGCGAGGCCTCAACTACTACAACAAGAAAATATTGAGTTGCTCGAGTAACTTCAGATTTTTTCTTCTTTTCCCCGAAATCCAGATAAATACACTCAAAGAGGACACTTGAGTGGTTTGCACTGATCATTGAGTCAGGCTCCGAACTTGACTTTTGCTAGTTAGCATTCGTGGCAGCATCTTACTTAATTTTTAATCGCATTTTTCATTTCTGGCCAATGAAATCGAGTTTTAATTTGAAATGCGTTTTTAAAAACCCGTCATGGCCTCCTGATTCAGGGTCATCGTGATTTGAGCGAAGTCTTCAGCTATCTGGGTAGAATCAATTTATGATTGGCATTTCATGTTAAGTGTGTCTAAACACAGCCTTGCTATTGCATCCGCATCTCTGAGTTCATCAACATGACGATGTTGAATGTTCACACTATAACTCATAAGGAAGACATACTATCTACCTAAACGTCCTTTGGGCTCCCTCAGATTCAGGAGGTGGGATAGAGCTTCGTGGTCTGTATGTACAGTGAACTTTTGTCCTTCAAGGAATGACCGAAAATATTTGATGACATAAATGACAGCCAATGCTTCCTTATTAGTGACAGAGTATTCTCCAGAGGATTTTGTGAACGTATGGGAATAGAATTTTATTACTGATTACTATTATTGAGAAGAGCCACGCTGGTAAAGCACTTCTCCTGTTCCCAGGTTTGAAGCTGCGGTGCATAACCAAAAGGGAGCTACCAATCTAGTAATTGTCTAATTTGGTTTGAGGTGATGTTCTACAGGAGCGTTTGGAAGACTACTTTTTCTTCTTCAGTCCATTTAAAGTATAGGACTTAGCGTTTAAGGCGATCTAGAGGCCTGATAATCTGGGCATAGTAGGGAATAAAGACCTGGAAGTGACCAATCAGCCTACTGAACACCCTTAAAGAATGCAAATCGTGAGGTCTCTTCATGCCTCACTTTTTCAACAGATTCCTCGTTTGTTGTCTTGGAGATACCAACTATTTGTCTTCCTAGGAACGTTGTACTTCTTTCATTGAATTCACCTTTATCCATTTTCAATCTGATTTTCTCATTGCAAAGCCTTTCAACAACTAAAAAGGTTCGTATAGCACATTTTGGTTTAGTCCTCCCACCTATAAAAATATCCTAAATATACACTCTTTTAGGGATCTCTGAGTTACTCATCTAGCACTTTTGTGACGAATCGTTGGAATACTGCATACTGTTTCTCCAGCCAAATGGAAGCTTGCTAAGCTCAAATGTCAAATTGGAAATACAAGAGCTGTGAATGTTTTGTAACCTCGGTGAGTGGAATTTTATCATTTGACCGTCCTTCAAATCGTTTTAGAAAAGGCTTTGCACTCCCCCTCCCCCCAAGTTGCAAATTATATCATCAATCGATGGGAATGGAAATGGGTCCAGGTCCGATTGTATATTCTGTTCCTAATAATTATTGCATACGAGGGATAAATTGTGAATAAATGAAGGGTGTTTTTATTTGGCGCAGTCATGTCATAATAAACTTCAGTGTTTATGTACGAAAGCTAATAAACCTAATTAAGTAGGGTAGTAAACTCGATTTATTAGAAAATGATAGAACAAAGTAATAAATGGAAATCACCACATTATTCCATTTAGCTTCCTGATTGTTTGGGGTATCAATTGTAACAATATCTACATCTTTATTAATACTAAATTTATCACGACATGAGTACTAACCATCTGTAACGGACTCCAATAATACTCCTCGGAAAATTAGGAGAATATTTTGGTAGCGAGTGAAAAAGAGGAGCGATGGATTGAGAAACATTGTGTTAGTAAACTAATATTTCGACCAAGTCTTCGGGACAGCCGTATTTTGCTCTAAAAGACTCTCGAGGCAGTAAACAAAAACGCCTCCCCCGCCGCATAGCTTCCTTTTCTCTTCAGATAGAAAGTTCTCTCGGGCTATCCTTACACAGTAGCTCTTTATCTCCTATTATTTATACTAATGGACTGCTAGCTCCGAATGGGCTACCCATCATATCTGCCAGCTAGCCCAAGAGCTGATTGTCCCTTTGCCGAGAAGAAAGCGCTATTTCGTCTCAGCGTAAATCACGCGCATCGCTCCTTAAACTACCGCTATCAAAACATGAGTACTAGGTTTTGGTGCAATAATGCCACCACTACAACACCGGTGCTGAAATATGTTGTTGTAGAAACCACACACAGCGGGTTCGTTTGATGCACTGAATCATCTTTACTGCGGCGCTCGAATGCGTATTTGCTTGACTTATATTGCAAAGAAAACCAGGAATCCTTCTTCTCGGTAATCAAAAAGTGATAATGCATGCATGCGAGTGAATCTACTTTAGAGAGCTTGAAATAATCATTTTCAAAGTTAATGTTCTCTGAATTGCGGGATCAACATGTTATAAATAATACACACTGCTCACATAGGTATAAGAAACGTTCTTTTCAAGACTACAGAAAGAAAAAAAAAAAAAAAAAATCAATCTACTTCAATAGCTTAAAAAGTGTCTAACTAACATTTTCTTTTTGGAAAGACGTTTTGGAGCATTCAGAAAAGTTTCATGGAGTTTACAAATTTTCATATATGTTTTCATATAAGGTGGTCGGTTTAAAGGTATAAATAATAAAATATTGGGTGAAACTAGTCCGAGAATAATATATGCCGCCGATGAATAGAGAATGCCACCAACTGCACCTTTCTATCTCAAGAAGAAGAAGAAAAGTTTATTTTAGAAATGAACACTATAAATATCAATACATTAAGATGCACAACAATATAAACATTACGACACTGACATCCGTCTGCCGGAAGATAGGGCTTTTTTTCTTTCTTTTAAAATGTAACGGCAGAGAAAATAGCTGAAGAAAATAAGTGGGCTATGATTTCTGGTTGAAACGAATGAATAACCTTAATCACTGACCTATTACTAATCAATATTAATCTATACAGGGCAACGAAAAAATGAAATAATAATAATCAAAACGCAGCTTCAAAAATTAAACTCTCTAACAAGAAATGAGCGGTAATTGCTGGTAGCTTTACAAAATAGCTCCAGTTTGTCCAATCAGGGGGCCGTTGTGAATGATAACCGCCTCATCACGGTCAAGCACCTTAAAAAAATAGGAAATTATCGAGACTAGTGGTTATAGTTGTCCTTGCTGCCCTTTTTGTAGATAGGACTCACAACACTGCTCTTCGAAAACGGAGGCAAATACCCGGACGATAAGCACTTGTTCACCGGATAGGCTAACGGCTTTGCGACAAAGGAAGCGACCGACTTTATGAGTGCAGAGTTGAAACCATACACATCGGATGCACTTGAATTCTTAAGCCCCATCATGGCTCCATACACAGCCCCAACCGACACCTCTTTCAGAGTGAAAACAGCATCCGATCGTTCGGTCTTGTGTAAAAAGGTCAAAGCGCTTGAGTAGTTTCGATCCACCTCGGCGGTGGACAGTGCAGACAGAGACCCAGTGAAAGCGCCACAGGACTCGAGAAGGTCGTTCACGCTTGAGGCAAAGAAGTCGCTGAAACCAGTCGCACTCAGTCCCGGTGAGGGAGCCGATGATGTGTATTTCAATAGTCCACTATTGACCTGCCCCTTATTCATTTGCCAGGCTGCTTTGCTTGGATTTGAAGCCAAAGATATTTCCCGATCATTACAGTCAATCACAAGACGCATTACTCGATATCTAGACTTTCTTCTGGCTGCTCCTAATTCCCTCGCAAGAGAGTCATTATGTGGGTTCAGACGAACCCTCTGTGCCAGCTCAATGAGTGCACTCCTATGTGGCTCCAGTTCCGATTCGAAGGTCCGGACCTTCTTCCGAGCCCTCTTCACTCTGTCCCGCCTCCAGGGAGCCCACTGTCCCTCAAAAAACTCAGACATGCCAGCGTCCACGCCGAGACCATAGACCTTCAGCCAGGATGAGGCGTGCAACCATGTGCCCAGAGCATCCAGACGAACAGTCAGTACTGTACGTTGAGCTCCAAGAGTACTTTGAAGGGAATCAGATACTTGGAGATGCACAGTTTGGATTCTGGAAAAAACGTAGCACTGTGCAAACCGTTACAGAGCTGGTATGGAGTTCTCTTATGGGGCAACTCCAGTGGAGCACAAGCCATCTTCTGTCAGCAGAAGGCGGCTATAAGAATTATAAAAGGGGTGCCTTCTGATGCCCATTGCAAGCCGCTCTTTGTTGAGCTTGGGCTACTGACATTGCCGGCCTTGTTCATATTGGCCAGCTCGGAGAGGATCAAGGCTCGCGGGGATGGTTTGCCTCGTCTTGGCGACAATCATGGGTATCTACTTCACGAGGAACCATAACCGGCTCGCCATCCGTCTTGCCTTGGTTCAACTGCGGAATCCTGACTACGTAGGTGATTGCATTGAAGTTTGTTGATAGTCAACATTAACACTTAGAACTAGGAAATATGCATGACAGTTTGATATGGGTGGATGTTGGAATGATGGTGGTGGTTACATTGTTGACTAGTTGTGTAGACATACCTATGGAATTTACAACATGGATGATGATGGCATGTGGTCATTACATTAACTTAATTAATTAGGTAGTAATGTGAAACAATTGTCAAAGCAGGAAATTCAAAATTGGAAGTATAAAAATTATGAAGTTTACAGAGGTTCATTACAAAAGAATGCTAATATGAAATTATGTTAATGAAGAGAAGAATAATACAAAAAGTGTTAGGGGGTGTAGGGTTGGGGGGGGGGATTATGAGAGTAGTTTGTGGTAGGTTGTGGATAAACCTTGGACGTCTTTTCTGAAATTAATATTATTATTGTTGTTATTCTTGTTTCTTAATATATATGCCATTTCTTTAATTTTTCTTTTCTGAAAGTTTGGTTCTATACAGCAAATTTCCCAGTTTTTTATTTCAGGATTGTGTTTGGAAATAGCTGTATGTTTAGAAAACGCGGTGGCATGGTTGTCTTTATCTGGATTAGGACTGTTCTTTTTTAAAGCGTTAATACTGTTATCATTGAGGTGGCCTTTCATTCTTTCAATTCCTAGTTGTTTAGTCTCACCTATATAAATAGATCCGCAGTCCTGACAATTTACTGAATACACTATATTACTGATTTCTTCTTTTTTCAAGCGATCTTTAAGTTTTGAAAAGTGTTTTTTATTTCTGTTATTCGGATGATTATAAAAAGCTATTTTTGTTGTTGGGCTGAATTTGTTGAGTTTTTTCTTTATAATTTCTGATGTGGATCCTATGTATCTGAGAGAAGCAAAGTTAGTTATGTTGGGTGGCGATGGTTGATGGGTTGTGTTTGATGAGGTGACATTTGTATTCTGTGGTGTTGGTAGTTTTTGTTTTTTACATGGCTATTAGTAATAGGTGATTGTGGGTTATTGAAGTGTAAACTTCTATGGGCGCACCGCGTCGAAAAATTTAGCGGGGCGTGAATACGATTTTACCGTCTCGTTTTTTTCCGTCACGCTGTTTTGACAACCAAGCCATCGCTGGGGAAATGAAACTTCTTTATTTTTCACCGGACAAAAATCGTTCTCCACTCGTTGGAAAGCTCTCGATTTATCACGCATTTCTTTCGTACTTGTTCTTCTATTCATATCGTAGTTTTATAATATAAAATAAAATATTATTTATTTATGTTATAAATGGATATAGTAAACAATGCCGCTTGTTTTGTTGTCACTTGGTTGAGAAGTTAATCTTGCTTATAGTAATTGTAGACGCGCACCATAACAGAAAATTACCTACTTAGGTACTGTCGTAGTTTTAAATTTATTTACCGAGGGTCCAGGGGCGGAGCCTGTCCACTTTCACTTTCCCAACATCCCAACAGAGTGGAAAGTAATGCCCAAATCGTCATAGAAGTTTACTCTTCTCCCGTGTGGTCTTTAGCACACCTGGTTATTTTTGTTTGTTTGATGGAGTGTTTGAAAAATGATCTCTTTGATAAGTTTGATAGGATAACAATAGGCTAGTAAAATATTTTTGCAGTTCTTTATTATGTTGGGGTGGACTTGTGGGTCAGAGAGATTTAGCCTTCTCTGGAAAAGATTTTTGGCTGTGTTAAATTTTAATTGATATGGTTGGTGTGAATAGTAGTGTATAATGCGTTTTTTTGCGAATTTTTCTTTATGTCTTCTACTAGTTTGTTGGATGTAGTCTCGTTCATAGCTAATTCACTTTCGGTTATTTTTAGATCATCTATCTTCCTCTTATGAGTTTTTTGTTTTTTCGAAATGAGTTTATTACAAACATTATAGTGCTTAGTTTATAATATTGGTGAGTAATTGAGGATCTGAGATCATGCTTTCAATACTTGAAAATAGGTACTTGTTTTATCTCTATCTGTATTTTTGTGGATATCCACCAATTCATTTTAATTTCACGCATCTATATATATATATATATATATATATATATATATATATATATATATATATATATATATATATATATGTATATGTATATATGTGTGTGTGTGTGTGTGTGTGTGTGTGTGTGTGTGTCATTCCAGATGACAACTCTTCTTAGGATTCATATAAAAATTCCGTTCTTGAGCCGAAAATTCAAGCTTTCCAAACGAAAGGAGGAGTTCGTTGGCCAGCACTTTTTGAGCACATTAACTTGACCAATTTTCAAAACATGTGCCAAAAAAAATCACTAAAAAAGGCAAAAAACTGCTTAAAATTGGTAAATTTTTATCTTTTTGTCAGAATTTTGCTCAACTAAAGTTAATGATTTATAAAGTAGAACATTCAAAAATTTATGTGCAAAATCACGCTGGAAAATGTACTTATATTTCATTAAAATTTGCTAAAAAATCGATAAAAACAACAAAAAAGCTAAAAATTCAAAACCTCTGAATAGTAGATCATTATTTAGAATACTTTTTTTTGCATAAAATTAATAATTAACAATTTCCTCGCACTCAAAACGCTCAAATTTCAAAAACAATTTAACATTATACCGTTCGATAATTTACAAAAGTTCGCTGGTTGATAATACAAAAATTATCAACCACCGATAGTCTCCAATCGCGTGGCTAATCAAGCACAGCTCAACCGTCCTGAATTCGTTATAATTGAATAACTGGCTAAAAATCAGACAGAAGAATTGTAGTTTATCGGTGAGTAAAAGGTTTCTGTAGAAAAAAGTGTTTTCTTGATTTTTGATTCTTTCAATTTTTGTCTCCGTCTATCATGAATATACTCTAAAAATTAGTATGAAAATATGCGTGACGTACTCGGAAAAATTAGATGTCCTCCCGTTAATTGATTATACTCTGAAGGAAGGCTCTACAATATTGTTAAAATAATTGTCATGGCTGTTTATATAATTGTCGTGGCTTTAGACATGCAACACCCAGTAACACTCAAGAAGTTGAGAAACCCCCCCCCCCCCCTTCTCCTCCACATTTTTCACTCCAATGAACACATTTAAAAGACAAAGTTGTACGGAAAAACGTATCTGAATGAATTTTAACAGGGCGTCGACAGGGGACCACATGATTTTCGAGATTGCAGTAAATTAAATTAACCTCCCCGTTAAGCAGGAAGGAAAGTCGGGGTAACGACGGTCGTTTGAGTTAGTTGATCGAGTTTGATAACTACTTGGCTGGTTATAGAATTATAGTGGTTCCAATCACGCAACCCGGTGCTCAAACGTACTGATGTAAAAACGAGAACTAATTGGCTGAATTAATTGGAGTTCCATTTTGATGTTAAATGAGCCAATTGGGAGCGGAGACACATGACGCATAGTCGCAGGTTTTATAGATTCAAGATTAACAACAAAAAAAGACTGAATGAATGAGTTTTTGTAAATCATCACAAATTTGAAGGAAGGGTACGTAGAATAGACATCTCTAATTAGATCTTACACCTATCATAAGCTCAAGAATGTACTAAGGGAGTATTACTTACATCATAACAAAATCGTAATACCACTAGATAAAAATTCACAAAATTAAATCGTTAGGCTTTGATCAATCTTCTGATTTTGCGTTTTCCCTTTGATTGCTCTAACAATATTAAAAGTTCCAGTCATGTAGCATGATCGTATGAGCAAAGTTTTATAATTTATCGTACTATATTGTATTAAATTGTTTCGAAAATTTAGGACTTTGAGTGAAACGAAATTGTTAACTACTAATTTTATGGAAAAAAATCGTTCTAAATAATATCCTGCAATTACAAAAAGTTTTGAATTTTTTAGCTTTTTTTGCATTTCTGATATGTTTTTTGCAAATATTAATTAAATTAAAGTACGTTTGTCAGAATAAATTTGTGCATACATTTTCATTATTCTAGTTCATCTTTGATAGAATTATTTCGAATAAAATTCTTATATAAATATAAATTTAACAATTTGCTATAAGTTTTTCGCTATTTTTAGAATTTCTTTGCTAATTTTTTGAAATTTGACCAATTGAATGTGCTCAAAAAAATGCTGGCCAACAAACTCGTCCTTTCGTTTGAAAACCTAGATTTTTTTGGCGCACGAACGGAATTTTTATCTCAAACCTAAGTAGAGTTAAGGAAGACACAATATGTAATATATATATATGAAGTGTTGTTGTTGTCTAGTGAATAATACATTTGAGGGTTTTCTAGAATCGGTCTAGTTTGGTCATTTCCAGAAAACCCTCATATATAAGTATATTATGTATATGCATATGCATATGAAAATGCGTTAAACTCTAGGATTCGTTTCAGATTGTCTCAAAACGGATTTCAATGAAGAACATTTTGGGAAAATTTTGATTTTAAAATAGTTTTGGAGCCATTGCACTTCATTTTTTACGAAAATTTGGTAAAATCAAATAGAGTTCTTTTTCCATGCAATTCTCTTCAATGCAGATTCCAATACGACAAGTCGAAGCAGCGTTGGGACTTTATTACTTAGTTAGGATTTGCTAAAAGTTCCAGTGAGTGATGAAAAGTACACGATCTCAGTGATGGTCGGTGTTGAGTACTAACCTGGTTTGAGACGACAAAGGAGTATACACCAGGGAAACACTAAAGGCTCTCTGAGAAGCATTACGCCCGTAACAACCTGAAAAGCTCTCGGCAGATACACTATTAAGTTTTCTCTCTTTTATTTCATGCGAACCTTTGTTTCCCAGTGAACTCCTCCCAAGATTCCTCCAACAATTCACCCGTATTTACCTTCCCTTATACTCCCTGCTACCTCTGCAGGTAAAACTTGGTCCCTCCGCTTTCTCAGACAATTTGATTACCGCAACTCTTCCGGCCCTAAAGTTAGACAAATGAATTGATTTACATACTGTCTCTGCCGGTTCTTCCCAATTATGCTCAAATTGCAAGTTAACAATATTTATTATTCAATATAAACAAGAAAGTTTCCCTTGAAAGCATCGAATCTCATTGTTTTCCCAGAATAGCTTTACCACTAATTAACGTTCTCTCTCCCTTGGCTCGCCCCCTCAACCTTGGCGAGGCTCTCAACTTCCATTCAAGTTGATCGGGGATTTTTGAGTAATTCCTTGAATCCCTTTTCTTTCTCAACCGGCGTACTGAACCGGCACGTTTTCATTATCATCGATCCTCAGATGAAGAGGTTGAGTACTCCGTTCTTGAAACATCACTGAGGGTTTCCGACTTGGCGAAAGGAATCTCGAAATCAGAACCATCGAGACCCTCAAAGGAAACACATCTTTTCTGGCATCGCAGATGTACATTGAAATGCCATCGGATTACGTGATGTATGTCTACACTTCCTAACATCATGAATAAATCGAACACGTGTATGGAAGGAACGGAGTTATTGTATAGGAGATTGAATCATTATCACACCACACAATGTTACAACTGACTGACGATTCCACATGTATTCGGGTTCTCGAGAGAAATTACCATGGGTATCTCTTCACGTGAAATGAATTCTAAGACGCAGCTTCCTCAGGAGCAGCTTGTTTTATTCTTCAAATACATTTTGTAGTCAGAGTTTGGTAGTTGATCAGGCATATGCGCAAAAACGGATGCAATTACGCGCAGGAAGTGCGCCTATTATGAAATATCAAGTTTTTGAAGATATTCAATTACCACCTATTATGATACATGATTTTGGGGTATTTCTTCTCCCTGAATCACGTGGTGATGTACATTCATTAATATACATAATAATAATTTCAAAAAAAAAAAACATTTAAAAAAGGTGAGAATCGCACATTTTCCTATTCTTTTTTGCACAGCTAAAATTGAATTTCTTCGGTATTTTCCCAATTAGGTATTGCGAATATCCATAAAAGAACATACCCCAAAATCATGTATCAGGTTTGGTAATTGAATATCTTCAAAAACTTGATATTTTACTATTGGCGCACTTTTTTGCGCACTCTAAAATTCGAGTGATGGGTCAAATTTTATGGAGTTTTCGAATTTACTATAAATAATAGGGGTTCCTATTTGAAAAACGCAAGTTAGGAGTCATGGCGCCACTGTGGCGAATGCTAATCAAAATCCGAGGGCCTTTTCGGTTATATCCCCGCATATTTCCGTTAATTCTCTACTATTAATTAATTCTGACCTGTATGTCCAACTAAACTGTATTTTTACTAAGAGATTGACTACTTGATGTAATGTATTTTTGAGATGCGAGCTTGCGAGCTTCCAGACCACCAAAAATTACACATCATTCTGACCTACATATCCAACTAATCTGAATTTTTACTAAGGGATGGATTACTTGATTACCCCTCGGATAGGCGCGGTATCAAATCGATACAGAACATGGCTTTGAAGGGTTGCTACGACCCTATCGCATGCGGAGGGGGGCCCCTTTCCTCTACCTTCCTAACTTCAATCCGTCTTCAGAATCCGTTGACCTTCACGCGTCGAAGGAGTGAGATACATAGGTTATGGCTGCTTTTAATCAAATTTATACACCGCGCCCATCCAGGTAATTTACAGATTACGAGATTGAAAATGTCAAAGGCAGTGATGAAGATCACCCTCAGGAACAGCCGATGCAACTGCGTGAGAGAGCTTTTCCACAACCCTCATCAGGGAAAAAACGAAAGAGATGCGACCCCTGTAAAACTTCAAAAAAGTAGATTGACGACTGACAATTGCGTACTTTGTGAAAAATGTCTGTGTTCAGAGCACTTTAAACCTATTTGTAAAGATTGCTACCAAAAAGTAAATTTAGCTCAATAAGAAAATGGTTATCTAAAAATTCCGCCTAACATACGTTTGTTACCACAAATTATGTGCCTTACTTAAAATTTTCGTTCTTTTTTCTAGTTTATTATTTCGTTCGTTTGAGTTTACGAGTATAGTTCCTATCTATAGTCTTGTCTTTTTTCCATAAAACGTTTGCTGTAAACGTAGGTAAAGATTTAAACTCATCGGTGAAGAATGTTGCCGAAAACTTGTTTACTAAATAAGGAAATACGTAACAATTATGCCTAGCTCAAATTATTAGTTACCTAATTTTTCAACCTCATAATTTAATTTCTTGAATTTTTCTATAATGTTATAGTAGCTTCTCTACCTATCAGGTTGTTTGCTAGCCCAATAAAACTATTGATTTGAACAATGGTTAACTTTATACTATTTCCCTTAACCCATTTCCCCTCCTAACACCCATTGTATCAAAATGATACACCGCGCCTATCGGTGTTTTTTTTTTTAGACCGCGCCCATCCGAGGGTTACTAGATGCGAACTTGCGAGCATCCAGACACCAAACTATTCACAGCATTCTGATCTATTTACCACAGTGGACGTACAAATGATTGGGGATCACCAATCCGATCAATCCCCATTCTATAAAAAATAGTTTGTAAATGCGGGGAACAGACCCAAATCCAATTTCACGGTTTAATCGCATTTAAAAGATAAAAGGGAGTTTCCATTCATTATTACTATGATTACCATTATTTGTATCTTCTAAAATAAAGAAAATAAATGGCTGGTCCATTTCGCAGCCACACGCACCCTATATATGCAGCCAGACAATCAATAAATTACATTCACAGAATATATTCGCTCTTACAACTGACAACTGAAATAAACCCTCATGTACCTTATCTTAGTGTAGCAAACAGACATGATCAGAGTAGGCAGGGAAAACTTGTATAGTATATCAAGTATGCTAAATTCCCGAGATCAAAGCATTGTACATTTGTTCCGTTCATTAAACTCAATCACCAATGCCCTAAGATTAGAGAGACCGACAGAAAATAAAGAGGTACCTCGACGAAAGAAAGAGGGGAAAAAAGAGAAACGCCAAACAAAATTGTTCGGGCCAGAACGCCTGCCTTGAGAAGAATGATAGCAGTCAATAGAAGACAAGGAAGTTCTCAAATGGAAAAACGGGTCCCCGAACGGTATTCAATCATTCTCCGCGGCCTTTGGACCGAGGAGGGACGCAGAGCGAAGGGAGAGCAATCAAAGTCGCATTCCCCTACCATCGACTTCGGAACAAGGAAATGAACCAATCAAGCGCGAAACGCCATGAGCTGCCCCATTGCGATCCAATTGTATGCGGGGGAGAATCAGGCGCTTCAAATCCAGAGAACCAAGCAAGGCACAATAAAGTTCCACTAATTACACCGGCCCTGAACCACTCTAAGTGAATTTGTGGGGGATAGGTAATTCGTCGTTGTGGCATAATTCCACTCCGGTCGGAAGAAAAACTTCCGAAAACATTACGCAAAGGGTTATTTTTGCTCCCTCACTACCGAAGGTAGAACCTTGTTCGTGCAGGAAGTCTGTCTGTGTCAATTCCTTACCACACTTAAAACTATACTAGGCTTTAATCCTTTTTTAATGCAATTTCATGGGAATTTTCGGTTTAGTGCTTAGATCTTCCGATATAAATTTCATTTCCGTCAGAACAACATATCGTGTAGGTAGGTTACGTGAATTTCTTATGACCTCTATTTCCTATGAACTATCTATCCGATTTCGTTCAAACTGGGGAAGTTGTTAGGGTGGTATAAGTAGAGGTTTTGAATGGGTTTACTGACGAATTTTGTCGCAATTCATTTAGTGTTAGTAATAATTATCCTTTAGTTTTCTTCAGTTGAGGTGCGGCTTAAACCATAAAAAAAATATATATATATATATATATATATATATATATATATATATATATATATATATATATATATATATATATATATACGGTTGTTCACCCTCAAGTTCAGTGGAGTTTCTGCTTTCCTCACGTAAAAGGCAGGACACTCTTTACAAACCAACTCATACACGCACATAGGTGTCTGGCCTTCTGCTGATCCTTTGCATGTGTATGAGTTGTATGTATAGTATCATATCCCTAGCAACGACTCGGTTGTAAGTGGAAATCATCACAATTATTGGCGCTACTTTCATCTCACTTTATAGTCTCACTTTTCGGCGGGGGATCCATCGCTAAAACATGATTCCATGTTAAAACTTTTCAAGCCTGGCTGGGATTCGAACCCACGACCTCGCGGGTTCTAATAACGGGACATTTTAAATGGGACGTTTTAAATGGGACATTTTAAATGGGGACGTTACATAAAAAATTATTGGGGGTCGGCATAGCAATTAATATACATACATATATATATATATATATATATATATATATATATATATACATATATATATATATATATATATATATATATATTCATTAATAATAACTATTGCGCAAAACTAATGTTCAACACAGTCAAACACCGAGACAAATGAACTGATTGTGATGAAATTTTCAAGGATTGGATAGCTCTTAGTTTGTCCCCTAGACACCTCATATGGTGAATATCGTTGGATTAATTGTAAGGGGGGTGCGCATGCGCAAACATAAATCATTTTCATTTTGCATATACGCATACACATATAGTGCATTACTGTTCTATTTTACATTCAATCATTTTGATTCGTACACTGTTCTTCAGCTAATTCTCTACTCCGTTTTACGATAAGTGAGGATACTACCCTCAAACTTGGCTTTTTTTGTATGTTGGAATATTCATCTCTTCATTTTGTCACACAGAAAAATTTCCCGCGCCTTCTGTGTGTGTTTATATTTAGGTATTTATTTTTATTCTTTTATTTATTGACAAAAACAATGATAATGATGAGCATACCCTTTAAGTAAGGAACATGCAAATTGTACCAATCTATTTGAAGAAGGAAACAATTATGGAATGTACAGCTAGCCAGAACCTACTGTAGTTTTAACGTACTAACAGCAATAGGTATGCTCGTGACACAGACAGGAGTCGCAGCTCAGCAGAAAAGTTCATCTTTAGCCGAAAAGTATTTGGCATCTTGCCAATTTAATTTTAAATTTGAATTGAATTAGAATTTTACGTTGACTCACGCTCAGCCGCTATATAGCTGAGTCAATATTAGCGATGATATTAATAACCAATCACAAAATAACAAATTTTCAACTACCCTCTGAATTTGAGCAAATTCAAGATAGTAGGGAAATCAAAATCCAAGAAATTTTCGTTTTTGCAACCCTGATAATTTTATATAAATGATGCTGTACCAAAGCATGTTTTCACTGGAACCGAATCAAAACTATTTTGAAAAATGTAAAATGTAGAATACAAGTGGAAGAAGAATTTTTCAAACTCTTTCAGTAATACAAAACTACCATAAATTATCTTCGTCAAGAGGAAGGTGAACATAATTTTGCACGAAAAATGAGTTCTATTCCAATAAAGTGAGTTCAAACTCATTAAAAAAGACGAAAACACCAGAAATCATTGTTTGACAGAACAATTTTTAGAGTTTCTTTGCTATTAACTTCGTTTAGCAGAAAACGTTTACAGGTAGTAAGGCAGCTGAAAATAACTTGAACAGTAATGTATTAAATACTAGCTGTAGCCTGCCACGTTCGCTGTGGCACATCGTGATTGTATGGATGAGAAATGAGAATCAAAACAAAAAAGTAAGGTACTTTTATTTTTTGAAAAGTTTGCTTTAAAAGTGCTTCAATATTAGTTTTTATATATGTTTGAATATATTTGAAGTTATTTATGACTTTTTCAATCTTGGAACATTTGTCCTCCATTTGGATGTTTTGTCCTCCCTCAAGTCCTCCAATCGTGTTTTTCCATCTGGTAACTCTATACTACATACCAAAGGAGTCCTATGCCAAAGCTCAGCTTTTCAAGTTGAGTAAGAAAAAATGCGGATATGTTACTGGATTGAGCTTACTCAGGTGATCAGGATGGATTGTATCATTTCATTCGACTCTTGTTGTTCCAGAGAGGCTACATGACAAAATAGAATGTTCTAGGGTGAACAGGAGAGTATTTATCTCACTCTGCTGATTTGGAAAGAGCTCATAATTTCATTCATTTCTCGATGTCACAGAGAGGATCCCTGTCAAATTTCAAATTCCTAGGGTGAATAGGAGAAAATTTAGCTAAGACAGCAGATCTAGCTAAAACCCGTCATTACATTCGTTGCTTAATGTCCTAGTGAGGCTCCCTGTCAAATTTCACATTTCTATGTTGGAAAAGCTCACTCTGCTTAATGTCCTAGTGAGGCTCCCTGTCAAATTTCACATTTCTATGGTGAAAAGGCTCACTCTGCTGATCAGGAAAGAGCCCATCATGTTATTCGTTTCTTGATGTCTCTGAGAGACTCTCTGTCAAATTTCATATTCCTGGGGTGAAAAGGAAAGAATTTGGCTCACTCAGCTGATTAGGAAAGAACTCATCATTCTATTCAATTCTCGATGCTTTAGAGGGCTCCCTATCAAATTTGAAACTCCAAGGGTGAATAGGAGAGAATTTAACTAAGTGACCTGATCTGGTTGGAACCCGTCATTACATTCGTCTTATACTGTCTTGGAGAGGCTCCATGTCAAATTTCATATTCCAAGGGTAAAAAGGAGATAATTTAGCTCACCCAGCCAAGCAGGAAAGAGCCCATAATTTTATTCGTCTCTTGATGTCCCAGAGGGTCACCCTATCGAATTTCAACTCCCTTGGATGAACAAAAGAAAATATTTAGCTCTCTTTTTTTAAAATAGAAATTAGTATTGACATGGATATGTCTTTGCTCTGGGGGGTCAACCAAAAATTTTCGTCACGCAAAAGTTGATGTCACAATTTCTAATGATGTTCACGTACAACCCAGCCGTTGCTAGGGGAATGGAACTTCCGCAGTTTTCATCGCACAGAAATCGTTCGCCACTCGTTGGAAAGCGCTTGATTTAAGTGATAAATGTTCACATCTCAAGCAACCAATTTCCCCCTCCTTACGTACCTGGCTACATTCCTAAACTAAGTTGATTGGACTATAAACAATTTTAATAAGCCGGTTACAATATTCTTAACGTAAAGCAATAGCATAATTTACCTACTCCACTCCATAGGAAACATTTTCATCCTCTTGACAACAGTCGACTGTTAACAACAACTCATTGTAGTGGCTTCTCTCCACAGTACGAGACCCTCTCGAACGATCAAGTTTGTCCCCCACTCCGGCAACTACTTGGAACCGTTCCCTACAAGAACCGTTCAACGCGGAGCAGCTCATGAGTCACAAATGAAAAGTCACATTTACGTTTCTAAACTGTGATGTGATCGTGTTATGAGACCACGAAACTATACACTTCATTCTGATCTACATATCCAACTAATCTGCATTTTACTAAGGGATTGACTACTTGATGTTATGTATTTTTGAGATGCGAGCTTGCGAGCATCCAGACCACCAAACTATACACTTCATTCTGACCTACATGTCCACTAAACAGGTTGAACGGAATTGAAGAACTCACAGCTCTTCTTGTAGGGAACGGTTCCAAATAGTTGCCGGGGTGGGGGACAAACTTGATCGTTCGAGAGGGTCTCGTTCCACAGTTACTTCAACATTTTAACAATTTCAACATTTCTATAAGTAAACCGTTGTTTTGTTGGAATTATTCGGGATGCGGTATTGTTTTATTTGATAACGTTTCGTCCTCTTACTGCGGACATCTTCAGATCTTGGTGGGTCCAGGAAAAAATTCCCCCAATCGAAGACATATCCATGTAACATGGTATCTGCTTGTAAAGCAGATAGTGGAACTCGTTTACGAGTTTCTTTCTTTTGATTTTCTTGATTTTCACGTACAACCAAGCCGTTGCTGGTTTTTTTCCAAGCAATAGGTACTGGTGAAAGTGCCCCGGTTTCTCCTACACTAATATAACCCTCTAGCTACGTTAAAACTCTCCCGACCAACATTGATACTGTTTATGAGGCGATATTAATATCAATTTTTGATGATCTATCTTTACGAATAGAAACTGCTCGGCTCAACCCACCAAAATCGTTTTGGAATCGTTGAATTTGTTATCGAAAGTTCTTTACGCCTGAACCCACCACATCAACATTTGACGTGAAAAGGTCGGTGTTCGGTTTTTCCTTAATTACGAAGTTGTTTACCCGGGCGAAGTCGGAGAGGGAAGTCCAAATTTTTTAACGAAGGAGTAAATCTAGAGGATTGTGATATAGCCTAAAACCATCCCTGAAAATTTCTCGTAAATTTGTGCCCACCCGACTTGAAATCGGTGAAGAACTTTTTGAGATCTCGATCCAACATAAGATATAGATTCAACATAAGATTTTTATAGATATAGGTTCCTAATTATAGCGATCCATACTTACAGCTAAATAATAAACCAAGTGAAATTTTACAATGCACTCACCAAATAGGGTGGATGGGACAAATCAATAAATAAAACGCAAAGATAACGGTCAGCAATAAACATGATGATATAAACATATTGTATCACTCATTATTTTTACTTCTGATTATCATTGTCTGCGGGGTAAACGAACAAACAATCAGAAAAACAGATGAAGAAGCAGATAGACAATGACGCCAATCATCTACAAATATAGCACGAAACGAAAAATAATAATTTTATGATTTGGACATTGCATATTGTCTAGCTGATGTTAAATACCTAATAATATAATATGCTTTCAATTCTCGAAAAAGATGACTGTAACGGTGAACCGAAACTGCTTGAATGGTTTTGAGTGGAATCCAACAAACGGTGCCAAACTAATTCTAAAATAAATGTAAGTATCCATTATTCTTACTCACATCATCACATAATAGGCTGTCTGCAAACTTACCTGAAACAAAATATTATTGAATTAACATTATGTACGTGAGCACACTATGGTATATTGATAAACATTGGGAACAGTTAACAGTAAAGAGTAGTACACAACTACAGCGCTATTGTATTAAACTGAATTGAATTGAACGATTAACCACTGGTATTCACTGACCAAGTTCATGATTCCATCCTGAAAACATACTTAACGGGGATATTTGGTTCGAGTTCATAAAGATCAACTTATGCGGAGCAAACGGATGAACGTAGGTTGGTAAAATATCATGGAAGGTCGCATTCACTGTGACGGCCATCATGAGATATTTCATTTCATTTTCACTTCGGTCGACAAAATTGAACATGATAGAACCTAATTATGATAATATCTCTCTTGGAGATCATTCACACACAAGCTCCAAAATCATAACCTTTCATCTAGATGAAAGAACTTGTCTGATGATTCCATCTTGTGCTCAGAACCCTCATTCAACTGATGTGGTCAACGACGAACAACCACAAAACGAAATTTATTATAAATTATCTAAATGTAACTGCATAGGTGACGACGCCTACCGAGGAGACACTGATTAAACTGGTGGGTCCGCTGGCCAGGTGCCTCACGAAGTTTGAGGTAATGTACTCATTTTCACTATTGAAACTTGATTTTTGTTGATTTGACAATGAATGATGTCAGTGAGGGTGACGACGAAGTTAAACTGACGTCAAGGAGAACATTTAAAAGCTTTTACAGTGGTTTCAGTCGATTCTGTGTTGCGAAAACAATTGGAAAAACTCTGCGAATTATCACAAAAAAATTAATGATTTCTGTATTAGATCATCTTCTATGTAGATCATTAGTCTATAATTTTATTATACCCGTATATAGTAAGAACCTATATGACTACCTGTCCAAAGCTACATTTCAGGTATTTCAAGTCTCAGCATCGTAAGTCGATTAAAAAACAATAGGCCCAGATGTTCCTCAGTTGATTAGTGAGCAATGATATTGAATTCTATATATCACAAAAGAGCTCCATTTAAATTGTAGATTCTTAGGTTGTCACCATTATACCTCCGTTCACATAGGCATCTGCAGAGGGAAAATTAATGCAATTAGTTATTACATCTACACTACTAGTTTCCCTGATCTATGTATAACGTGAGATAAGTAGGTTGGCGGCTGAAAATTCATGAAATAGAATGAAGAATCTACCAATGCTTCACTAGTCCATCCGTAGGAACAATAGTTAATAAACTCATTTTGCGAATTTGTAACTCCATTGGAACTATATTAGCTGATACTTAAATTCCGATTTCGATACTTAACGATTTCTCTATATTCTCGCGCCCGCCCTCAAAATTTGTTGGTTTACGTTTTAAGATACGTAGAATCCAGAAATCGAATAAAAACAAATCCAACCGTCCGTCGTATGCCGTCCGAAGCTTTTCTCCGAAACTAGTCGACCCAAACTTTTTGAAATTCGGCTCAAAAATCACACATCGGCCAAGGATGTGTCAGTAACATCGGTATTAATTTTGATCCACCCTAAAGGGTATGGATTAGGAGCTGAAATATTTAAAAATCGAGATCTCGAAAAGATTCAACGTAGCAATAGTGATTTTTTAGACTCATTGATAAATATTATCCTTAAGTATCGAAATAACCATCCGGAATCCTGTTCGTTAATCCGTTCGCTCTCACTAAGGGCTAGAACACTAAATAAAATGAAAAATCTTGTCGTCTGCTCATTACCAACACCTATGGAGCTGATTCCGGAAACTGCACTGTACTAATTGAATTGAATAAATTATTTACACTATATAGTTAACCTGCTAAGCTAACCCATCTAAATTTATTAAATTCCATTAGTCGAAATAAATTATTTCACAGCCGTTCCCCTCACGAGTTATCAACTACTTAATCAAGCACATTCGACCATCTCATTCAACAACCCAATAGCAATTTAACAAACTTACAGTACACCGCAAGTGCGAGGCATATCTGTTGGGAAGAATTTACCAGGTAAAGCATCCGGACGGCGGCACTGTGCACAAACTGAGGGGACGGATGGAGGATTTTACTGATACGACGCGTTATGCGAGGTACATATGCCCTGAAGATGATGTTATTACATTGAAAGCCTGGCAGCCCAAATACTACTTTTATTTCGCAACTCCCAAAATTACAACTTAGTTCGGCCATAAAAGTCACGGAGGAAGAATATAGGCGAAATCTATAGCTATATAGTTTAGATAATGGTGCCGTTGATTTTGTTCAATAATTATATGAACCAGAAATCTTCATAGAATGGCTATCTGATACAGAAATAATAAACCGTTGAGTAGGTATTCATTTGCGGCGCTCGTTTGCTCGATAGAAACGATAGCGTCGTCCGTTTGGTTCACTGTATCGATTTTAATATATATAACATCGCCTGTAAAACGGCGGCGAAGCTATTTTGAAAGCGCAGAGTTCACGCCACTCTTCGCTTGTCGTTCACACGCCCCGCGTAATCCCGAAGATGGTGTTCGGATCTATGGAAACCATGAAAAGCCCTCCGAGAAACAAAGGAAATGTGCTGTATAAACTGAAGAGACCGGCGAGTGAGGGGTTGGACCCGTATGGAACCTACCGACCAATCAATAGATAGAATGAGGCCTGATCACCGCAGCTGGTTTGTATTGTCCTCTATCCCAACCACCTCATAAATCCGGTATCCTCTCACACCCCGCGGTTATCTTGGCTTTAAATATTCGCTTTCGCCCGACTGTCCGACGGGGGGACCGCTCTCACAGGCTTTGCACAGGGATTTGTCCGGATTGCCGATTTTATTCCTGGGGGGCGTTTTCCCTTTTCGATTCGTTCTTCAATCCGCTCCCGTGCGTTCATACGAGTTGTGGATACAATCGCCCATCGCCAGCCTCCTATTCTCAGATCGACTTAACCAGTGAACAGTTTTCCCGTTGGCAGTCGCTCCTCGCCGATTGGAAAAATGGAAACTGCGGTGTATGTATACTTCAGATCATGGGAAATATAACAAACACGGAAATAAGACAACGCGTTCTACCCTCCACTTTTTTTTGTACTGCAATTACATATATAGATGAAAGCAACTTTTTTTTAAAGCAAATTTTCGTAGAGAATGAAGCTATTGCAATGCCTCGCAGAATTTTAAAATTAAAAGTTTTGAAAAATTTCTTCATTGAAAGATGAGCTGGACTTTGGAGTAGTTGGTGTTGCTCGGTCGCGCCACAACAACTGCTGCCTGACAAAGTCAAGGTCGGCAACAGTGCGGGCGACCTCCCAGCTCGGACCCCTAAGGGCAAGCAGGCGCTCGCGGCTTAAGGATAGGGTGCTGGCTGAAAGAGGTCTAACTCAAGCAGCCTCCCCGCAGTAAGTCTGCCAAAGACTAACCCATACTTTAGCTTTGGTAGAAGGTACGTGCGAAGGAGGCGCAGCTTCAGCACATATATACACACATACACGCACGCACGCACACACACACACACACACACACACACACACACACACACACACACACACACACACACACACACACACACACAGACATTCACCTATGGTTTTTTCTCGGATTCAGTCTTAGAATGGTCTGAAACGGATTTGTATGTGGTTATTTTTTCTCATGCTTGGGTTGTCCCCCACCCCCGGGATCAATTAAATTGGTCATCTCTCTTACATATGAAGCCTTGCCTGTATGACCTAACTTCTGAGGGACTTCCTAAAAACTTATTCTTATTTACTCTTATCTAATACATAAAAGTGCTATACATATATATTTAGTCAAGAATATAATAAATAAATCGAAACGGTTGTGTGTGTGGAAAAAAAAGAGCGCATAAATTTGGTAAGTAGCATCTTGGAGACAACTGGAATCGTTAGGAGGTGGTCAGGGATCAGATGAGCTGAGTGAGCAATATGTAATGCAAACTTCTCCCGTGCCCATCGTAGAGCGCTGACATTCGGTACACAGCCTTTTGCAGACAACTATTAGTGACTATGGGAAGTCAGATCAGCTGTGTAAACAATCATGTAAATTTCTCTCCTATCTCTCCTAGAACGCTGGAATTCGGTGCACAGCATTTCGAAGACAACTATAAGTGATTATGGAAAGTCAGATTAGCTGTGTGAACAATCATACAAACTTTGTTCATCCTAGAGTTCGGAAATTCGGTGCACAGCATTCTGGAGAGTAGTGGAAGTGATCATGGGAAGTCAAATCAGTTGTGTGAGCTCAGTTTTCCCATGTTCATCCTAGGGCGCTGAAATAACTTGTACTTGAGTATATTATTGTCAAAAATAAATATTGTAGTGTCATCAATCATTAGAATGCTGTCACTGCAAGCTTCTCGTTGGCTCGGCTTTTTCAAGGTGTTTTGGTATTTTATTATACTATTATTATTTTTTTAAATTTTATCATTATACTTAATGAATGAAATAGAAAATTTATTCAGCTTTTGGTTTTCACGGTAGTATTTTGGACTTGTTGATGAGCTATTTAAGCAATCGCTCCCTAATAGTGAAAGTGAGAGACTGTGTATCTCGCCCATTTGTTGCCCCATCAGGTTGCCCTCAGGGATCTCACCTGGGACCTTGGCTGTCCTTGATATTCATCAATGACATTAAAAATGTTTTTGACAACAAAATCAAGTTTTTGGTATTTGCGGATGATGTCAAAATTTTTACTGAGGTGAATGATCGGTCTGACTGCCCACTATTACAAACCAATCTGAACAGATTTAGTGCTTGGAGTTCAGCAAATGGTTTGACATAGAACATCTCCAAGTGTCAGACATTGACGTTCCTGATCGCCAGATGGTGGTGCGAGACCTGGGTGTACTATTTGATGTTCAGCATATTGATTTCATATGCAATAAGGCAATGAGGATGTTGGGCTTCTTGAAGAGAACATCAGATTTTACCAATTCTGCCCTGACTCTTTACCGCACTTGTCCGATCCACTATTGAATATTGTGCTATAGTTTGGTCTCCTTTTTATAATACAGCTAGAGTTAGATTGGAGAAGATTCAAAATAAATTTCCAAGATTTTTAGCATTTAGTGTGGGAATGCCGATCAGTGGTGACTCTTTACATGAAACGATGATGGGTAGTGGCCTGGCTCCGTTAGAGACAAGACGAAGGTGGATGTATGCAGCATTCGTAGTCAAGCTGTTCAATGGTAGCATCTACTGTCCCTCACTCTTATCGTATCCTTTAATTTAAATATCCCCAACTACAACATGCACCATCATTTCATGTTTTCTATTTCTCACACCCACATTAATCATTTATTAAATAGCCCTATAACTAGAATTCAGAGGCATATTTAAATTATTTAGCTTCATTGTCCGAAGATTTAGATCTGTTCACCTCCAGTCTAAGTTACTTCAAGAGGCAGGTTTTGTCCCTAATTTAATATTTAGTTCGGTTTTGATTTCTCATGACCTGTGACCTTCTTTATTAAAATTCGTGTTAATTGTTGATGTATTTTTACTGTACCTTGTAATTTTGGTTGTTTGAGAAATTTCATGAACTCCAGCATCCATGTCATGCACTTTTCTGTTTTGTTATATACATCTATTTTTTGTCATGCATATTGTAATTGGGCTACGCCCGTATCTATTCAAATAAATAAATAAATCATTAGAAAATACATTTATTTGTCCTTGTTATTGTTGGTGATTTGAAATCGAAAAATTCAAACATAACTTCTTTACCGTCTCACTATAGATTTTGTCGTTTGTACTTCTGCATTGTTCTAACTTTTTTGGGAGAAAGTGGGCTTTGAGACTTGAGGGTTCCCCTTTCTGTAGCGAAAGTTCCCCCCTTTTCATCTTCTTCTCCGCCCCTCGACTATCTCATTTGTTTTCCTCGAGACAAGTTCATCGAGAAGAAAAGCGGATGAGATAAGAACATAAATCTACTAGTAGCTTTCTTCTCATCTCTTCCCCCAGCCGACCTTGGCTTAGCGTCTTCCCAACGCCCATTCTGCCCATTCAGCCCCCTCCCCACGCCCCTTTCATGGGCTGAGCTCTAATCAAAGACAAAGGGGCTCCCAAGTCTCAGCTTGTTAACAAGGCCAGGCAGTTTTCCATATCTGATGGAACACACGAGCAGCTCGCCAAACGACCGTCGCCTTCGTCAGATTATATTAACGGATTAACTACCTGATTAATTAACTATGGGTCCAGTATACTCTTACTTCTGAGTTGTGAAAACAACCTAAAGGGCAAAATTGACCAGACTTATGAGATTAAATGTTCCATAATGTGCTTTACATATGTATATAGGTGTCGTATCTACAACGAATCCGTATCTATATCCCTATTTAAACGATCAATGAGTGTGTTTATTTTTCTTTGCAAACTACGACATCCGCCTCGCCTTTCGCTATCTGAATATCAATTTGTTAGTAACACGGAATAATTCAACAATGAAGTACTTAGTTTCTCAACGTGATTACTGTTTCAAAGTGAATAAAAATTTATTATTTAAAATAAATTTAATTTATTTATTTTATTTCATTTTATTTATTTATTATTTTAAATCAAATTTATTGTTGAAAAAAGTTCCAATCACGCAGCTACGCGCAAATGATGTTATGAGCAAATTTACGTAAATTATCGTTTCTTATAACGTTGCATTGTTTTGATATTTGAGCACTTTGAGTGTGAAGGAATTATCAACTACATATTTCGTGAGGAGAAACTCATTTTAAATAATAGGTATGCTGCAATTCAAAAAATATTATATATTTTTAGCTATTACGACAGTTTTTATCGATTTTTAAGCAAATTTTGATGAAATTTGAGTAGGTTTAGCATAACTTTGTATATACATTTTTCAATGTTCTAGTTCTTGGTTAATGAAGTTCTTTTGACTAAACCTCAGCTATAAAATGTAAATTTAACAATTTTCAGCCGTTTTCATCCATTTTTAGGCATTTTAGACTATAAAACTAATAAAAATTCCGTTCTTGCGCCAAAAAAAATCAAAATTCTAAATGAAAGAATTAGTTGGAACGCACTTTTTTTAGTACAATAAATTGGTCAAATTTCCTTATCTTTTCTACAAAAATAATTGAAAATGGCTAAAAACTGCTCTAATATTTTTAAATTTACATTTCTTAGCAGAGTGTTAGTCCAAAGATGGTTATCAACAATGAACTAGACCATTAAAAAATTTATGCACAAAATTATGCTAAAAAATGTTTTAAAATTTCATTTTAAAATTATTAAACACTGCAAGAAACAAATGTCAATTTAGAATCATTGAATATAATTTAGAATGAGTTTTTTTTTTACCATAATGTTGGTAGTAAATAATTACTTTGCACTCAAGTGCTCAATGTTCAAAACATTATACAGGGAGTCCCATGAGTACCCCCCCCCCCCTCCCCTCAAGAACTTTTTTTCCACAGTATTGGAGATATCCGAGTCAAACTCTCAAACTCGGAGAGCGTTTTTGGGGTGCCTGATGCAAAGTTTCAAACAAGTAAAAAAAGGAAAACAAACCTAAAAGTTTTTGACTACCCACAGGGGGAGTATTCTGTACTTCGAAAAAAATTTCCATTTTTGCCAAGTAACATAACATTTCAAAGATTTTTTGATGCTTAACACGATGGTGAAATCAGAATTGCGATATATTAATCCGTTCTCGAACTTGAGCTGATAAACCATGAAAAAGGGCGATTTTTTCCAAAGAGGAGTACTCTTTGAAAACTCTGCAAATTGATACACATATTCTTTCTGCGTTAGATATCACTTCTCTGCAAATCATTGGTCTATAATTAATAAACCCCGAATGTAATATATGATCAGAACAAGGTGAATCATGCCTCGCAAAAGGGTTAACACCTTTACAGTTCCAAGACCCCGCATTTCACGCTTCACAGTAAAAATGTTTAAAAAAAGGTCTGTAGATAAGGAAAGAACTTAGGGACTTAATATTGCAAAGAAAGACCTTTACAAATTGCAAATCTGTAGGTAATCAATATGTCTAGTTGGATACAGGCACCCAATGAAAACTAGAAATTATCCTTGTTCCTGCGGATACACTTCCACACAAGCGCAGGAGCTACTAATAATTCAATCATGTGATAAAGTGTTTTTTTTCTCCGAAAATAAGCAAGATTAATAACTAGGTAACTCATTGGAGCTCGTATCTATAAACTAACCTGTGCTTAATCCAAGTAATAATGTGTAGCAAATAATTTGAAGTCTAGTAATACTACGCTTTGCAACTGTTGTTAATTATATGTGGAGGTTTGCTACAAAGTTTGTCAGTATCGCATGTCGTTTTTTCGTCACATAATTTCGTGTCGATTTTCAATCGGTTGGTGATCACGAAAACACATTCTGTGTTAAATAGGAATTTGTTTTTCGAAATATCCGATACTCTTTCCGGGTAGTCCAACCACTTTTGGAGTGATTCCTGATATTAACTTTCTTAAAATTTAGTATCAGGTACCCAAAAAAAAAAAAAACGCTCTCCAAGTTTCACTTCGATATCTATAAAAAATGTGGAAAAAGTGGGGGGGGGGGGGGGGGGGGTTCATTCTTGGTACACCCTATACAATACGATTTTTTAACGAAAATTAGCTCATACGATTGTGGTTCCGTGTGTCATGGTGGTTCCGTGATAGTGACAATCTGTATTAATTGACATAAGGATTATTCCATCATTATTGAACCGCTGACCATCAAGGCATGGGCACTTGAAGCTAGCGCGACATCCTAACGTTCCCTCATGTTCTCAATCGACAAATAACGGAAGGCTTCACTTTGACAAGATAGAAATGAGTGGCCAAGTTACTACGCTAACTTCTCAAAAGGAGCTGACTCTTGTGTAAAGTTCATCAAGATCCTTTGTCAACTGTTCTTACCCAGTGTATACAAGCAAAGTGGGTTTTCCTCTCTCGGCTCGGTAGTACTGAGGTCATTGGAGTCATCAACATTAAAATCTGCAGCCTGGTCTCCTCCAACCCTCATTTGCCAGTTTATTCGAAACCAAATTAGGTTCACCCTCGAAAAATCCTAATCTCTCCAACCATTTTCGTAATGCAAATAGCTGCTTTATAATAACTTTTACCACCCTTTTAGAATTGAGCTATTAATGCCAAATTATAATTAATTCGAAGATTGCTTTATGCGAACATTTTATATTGATTGTCAATAGAAGGTAATAGAAATTGATTAAGAAAGGAAATGAGATATTCAACTACGAATTTAGTGATATGTTTGGTATCCAATCACATTGATGAATTTCGTATAAGATCTAAATTTGCTTGAAAAGAGTAGGGGCATAGTGCAGTGAATATTTCTAGTCTACTTCTTTTACTACTAATTCTTTTAATGCAACAAGCTATATTATTTGCAGAGATAAACCATTGCAACGACAATTTAATACCAGTAACCATCGTATTATTTTAACTGAATACCCGTATTCGCTTCACTGTTCTGAATACAAAAGCATGGCCAGTTGAAGAGATTACCACCCCCCTTTTCGCAAATCCCTACATCTGGAAACTGAATAGCAATGCTAAGCTATATATATAGTAACAATAGGTACTACTTCAAACATAGTTTGGCTTCCTCACTAACAAAGGTAGTGAAGCTTTGAGTTCGTGATTGAAGTCGAAAACATTGTTGTCCACCAAAATTTTCACTTGCTTTAGGGCCATGTCATACGAGCGCTATTGCCGTCGCGCTGATAGCGTCGCGTTAAAAACGCTCCAACCCGGCAAAGGGGTTCTTATGGAGCATGTCATACGGACGCTAATGCCGTCGGCGAGTCCGCGTTAGCCGGACGCTGGGCGCTGCCAACGCCGACGGTCGCGCTAGCAACGCGGCGCACGTGACGCTGGGACCCTGTCATACGGAGCGCTAGCGCTAGCGGGACGCATTTGCCGCGTGAGCACTGGCAGAGCAGCTGGTTTTGCCGCGACGCTTTTATTTTAATTTGTTGTGTCACGTGAATGAAATCAGAGTATTTTATTGTCAAAGCTGATTATAAAGATTTAGTCACGAATATGAAGATTTAGCTTATTATGTTAGACTAATTGTTAATCATTTAATATGTATGTGATAACTTTTTAAATATTATTAACACATAAAATGATTTTTAAAAACTCGTTAAAGCTCATGTCCTACGAGTTTTAAGAGTAGCACTACATTTAACAACATAACTGTCAATAAAAACTAAATTTATATTATTCTAATGCATATTTCTCCTTAAGGTAAGTTTCTTTGTTACTCTTAATTTAGTGCAGGATTCGTCTAAGGTAAGTTTCTTTCACTTTTATTCAATATTAACATAGTTACCTTAATGTTATGACCAGTCTCTCTGCAGGTTCTATACTCCTCTTCATCACTGTGTCTGTCTTTCTTATTTTCTCACACACGGCACTAAGGAGTTCGTCAAAAGAAGCAACCGACATTCGATAGTAACTAAAAAATTTATCTTCATACTTCCTGTGTTCCTGGAACATCAGATGAAACTGTCCTGTCGACAAACGAGAAGAAAGCACAGGATGGGTTCCCCATCGTCCTGGATCCTTCCGATAATATTCTTCATATGTATCTAAAATGTGCAAAAAGCTGACACAACCTAACTGGATGGTGTCCATCTTGGTAATAACATAATTGCCGCGACGGCAAATGCGCCCGGAAAACGCTACGTATGACAGGCACCTGGCGTTGGCGGGACGGCATCAACGCGACGCATTTGCCGTCACGTATGACATGCACTTTTTCCGGCGCTATCTCGACGCTATCAGCGCGACGGCAATAGCGCTCGTATGACATGGCCCTTAAGCGTTTCAGAGCTTGCTGATCAATTTTGGATCCGTGTCTGTCTGTCCTTGTGTCTTGTCTGTGGTAAATCCTTATCACGCCCAAAAATACCAACTTTCAGTCCGATTCCGGTGAAATTTCCAGGGATTGTGCGGGTTAGCTCCTAGACGGTCCTCCATAATTTTCAATACCGTCGAATCAACAGTGCGCATGTGCTAACGTGAAATTCTCATAACGTCAATTTCCCGTCACCTGTTGGTCTGATTTGATTTCGTTCAAACTCGGTAAGTAATTGGGTATATGTTCTAGAAAGATGCACTATATATTATATCGCGATTGGTAGAGTAATTACCATTGTGCATGAGCAAAACTACTATCTGTTGACACATGTAAAACTCCGAGTCTAATGGAACGACTTTGATGACATCTTCAAGGATTGTGTGGGTTAGCTTGTAGACGGTCCCCTGTACCTTTCATTGCCGTCGCATAAATAGTAGTCTGTGCGCATGCGCAAAAGTTAATTTATTATGACGTCGATATCTTCTCATACATTGGTTCGATTTAGTTCATATTTGGGGATAGGATGAGTATATAAACAATGAATATTCCCTATGAATTACAACGCGATTGATGTAGTGATAATATTGTGCATACGCAAAATTAAAATTGATCGACACAGACAAAACTCCGAGACTAATGGACCGATTTTTATGAAATGTTCAAGGATTTTAGCTCCTAGACGTTTCCCTATAAATTTCATTGCCGTTGTATTAATAGTAGTATGAGCGAATGCGAAAACATTATTTTCTTATAACGTCAACGTATCAGTAATTTCCACGCTTAAACGGGCGCGCAATCCCGCTCCAAAAGTATGCAATTCCGCCCTAAAAGTTCAATAAAAACGAGTAATACTGAGTTCTTTGAAGATAGTCAATTGTCACATGTAGTACATGATTTTGGAGTATTTTTTCGTGCTGAACCTCGTAATGATGGTCATACATTGATGTTAGAGAGTTTTAGTTCTTCCCGTAATTTTCTACCCGTGTACGCAGAAAGACTAAAATACCGACTGCGCATGCACGAATTTACGCGTCAACGTGAAGAACTACCTACACGTTAGCAGGGAAAATTCTTTCGTTGGAATCCCGTCCTACACGTAGTCACCATAACCTGACGCAAAGGTGACCACAGTTTTACGAGTATAGGTTAGTTACCTATTCGTTCTCCCTGTGACTGTCGACTAATAACATTTCCCTTCCACAATTACCTACCTACTCGAAATAAGTAAAAACCTGTGATGAATATAATAATTGTATTATCAAATCAAATTCCGTTAATTATGTGAATAAAGTACCTATTTCGTCTGACATCCAGATATCCTGTTCACCTATTTGATAGTGAATTTAGTCGTTGATACTTTTCCGATTTTCCATTAGATACCTATTCTTCGTAAGCAAAGTACTACAAAGTTATACCCACCAACATAAAGATTCAGACAACGATCAGGTTTGTGTTTAAATAATAAGTTTGTATACAAAAGCTGTTGTCAGTTCTATAACGAATTGAGTAGGTTGGTAGTAGTATTTGATAAAGCAGTGAAAGCCCTCAAAACAAACTATTCCACGAGGCCTGATTTAATAACATGATGTAGATAGATGAAAAATTGAATGATGAGAAAAAAAATAAAGATGCCACCCATCCAATTACTAAGCCCGGTGTTGCTTAACTTCAGTGATCAGACGAGAACCGATGTTTTCTACGAAATATGCGTTGGCGAATACTATAATTTTTAGGTCGTAGGTCTGTTAATTATGCGAACCTATTCGCTCAATGCCTGTAAAGAAGATAGCTGATAAAGCGGAGTGTAAAATGATTTCAAACTTCTACTCGATCTTGAATTCAAGAGAATCTCTACATTGAAATACTAGACTTTAGCGTCACGATAGCGTTTGGGTACTCGTGCACATACGTGTAGAAATACGCGAAGAAAACCAAGCATCTACTGTTGCTTGCTCTAGACGCTGCTCTACACGTTAACGGAGGGGAAGAAGAAAACCTCTCTATTTCCAACACCAACTTGAGAAAACATCGAAAAACCTACAGTTTAGTACGCTTTGTGCCTTGTGGAAATGTGTAAGATGGGTAAATGTGTGCTTTCTGGTAAATTTTTCGGTGTTTTCCCAAGTTGGACTCCAAGATCTTGTATTACAAGTGGCAATTGATTATCTTCAAAAACTCAGTATTTCACATTTTTTATTGAACTTTTAGAGCGGAATCGCGCCCGTTTACGCGCACTTGAAAAATCTACCGGAGGGTCATTTCTTCATGAAATTTCATGTAGAATTCAAATCTGCAATAAAAATGGGGGTTCCCATTTAAAATAACAAAGTTGATGTCGATTACGCACGTTTGCACGATTTTGTATTCTTTATGATCCATAAAAATAAAAAATAAAAAAACAAAAAAAAAACATTAGGATTCAAAAAATAATAATTTTTTTGGCCCAATAATAACGATCGGTATAAGCACAAAAATTCTTGTCCTTCATACCACAAGGAGTACAGGTGAACTTACCTATAAAGGACGTAAGAAAAAAAAATCAAGATAATCGGTCCCAAACAAGAAATAAACCAAAAACTAAGGAATCGAAACCGAGAGGTAATGTCGTTATATGTTTCTTGACCCCGTCATATCTCCAGGGACGTTACAGATTTCTATCTCAAGAAGAAAACTCTGACGGTCTTTCTAGGACACACACTAAAGCTATATCGGGAAACCCTTGGGAACAATATCCCCAAATACGAAATCGACTTTCTACATAGTTTCTAGGGTACAGTTGTGTTTTCATGGAAATGGCAAGTTCAGTTTTAGAGCTTATAAGGAATGCTGGATAAACAAGAGGAACTACGAGTTAAAGTAACAAATAAGAAGTGGAAAATTTGTTTTACTAAAGCGAATGTTCCAAACTGTCCTCTCATATCTAGGAACTGCTTTGACCTTCGCCTGTCGTTTTATTCTCATAATATAAATTTATCTATTACCGGGGACAAACCCTATAGCATGGATAAAATAAACATTGAAAATATCAAAGAAGCAACTGAGTATATGAAAGGTAAATAGAAAAAACAGGGCTGCAAAAATGCAGCGAAATATTACGCAAAGTTTATAGCGAATTTTGGTAGAAAATGAAACTATTGCGATGAGTCCTAAATTTTCAAACTCAAATTTTTCGAAAATGTCCTTCATTGAAATCCGTTTTAATGAATTCTGAAACAAATCACTTTTTCATATATATATTTAATAAAGAAAGGTAAGGGGGTAAACAAACAATTACGAGTGCTGTTTGATCGACAGATCGACCGAAAAATTTATTTCGTGTAATACTAACAAAAATGAAACACTGCAACATGTTATAGGAGAATGTCCTCAGATCTTAGTGTATCGGATCAAATACCTGGGAAATAGGTCCTTCTGTTCCTACGTGATATTAAATATATGATACGTGATATATTTATGCCTACAAATACCAAGGAAAAAATGTCGAGGGGAAGTGAAATCATAGGGATTTTCTGGACCTCAAAAATGCACGAACATTTTTGGCGTCCCAAAAAATAGTTGGTTAGGTCCAGCGTCATTGATGGAGCGAGTGGAATGATCCTACTGCTAGGTGAGCTCGTAAGTAGGATCCTCGGGAAATGAACCCATCAACACTGATAACTGATTCAGGTTGGCAGTTATTACCACCGGACCTATATTTTACTATAAGGATTGAATAAGGATAGCATCCAGGTCACTAAACTATACGTTCCTCTACTAAACTATAAAAAGTGCTAACCTCAACGGAGAAGGGACTCGTACGGGACACATTTCCCGGGGGCGTATAAGTTTGTTACTTTGAGAGTTGAGTGCATATCACACTCGTACATCAACCACATTTTTATCCTTGGACGTAAGATACGGTTCTCCTCCATCGGTGTTTTGTCACATGGAAATACTTATTGGATCGTTTATCGTGAATTTGATCGTCGATTAGTTGAGGGACTGTCATTAAGTCCCACTAAAATAACTGCAAGAAAATCACTCGTTTTTGCTAATTCTGTGAGTATTTTGTGATTAATGCTACGCAAACCGTTGTTTTTCAGCACATTGATGTAAGCTCCTGTCTGATGCACGCTTTCTATTTCTCCATCTGAAGGGACTCTTCTCCATCCCATTCCCCATTAGCTGTGCTAAACAATACAGTGAAGACAGAAATACTGTACTACTTCTGTACGAAACTGCCTATTAATTTAGCTTCTCAATAAATTGTTGATATCCTTTTTTCTGAAATGCAGACTTTACGTACCTAGTAGGAAGAACCCGTTCCCTCCTATCTACCTAATTGTCTTGTAAATTCGATACTGCTGAATGTAACAAATTTGTTTATTAGTTTGTATGACTAAATTCAATTCGTCGATTAAGAAATGATGAATCACTCTCATCGACAGATTTTGCTGTGGACGCAAAACTCCAAGAATTATCAGTGAGTTGTCTTTTCTTATTGGAAGTAAATTGAAGGAGAATTGAATCACATGAAAAAATTATGCAATTTTTGAATGTAATCACGACATTCCACAGCGATCTTGGGGATATTGAGGCCAATTTTATCTACCACATAACAACGTCAGTGTCCTTCCCCCTCTCATCGTACTCTGTGAAACGTTAAGAACGCGGAGCAGCCGCCAATGTGAAAAATTTATATACGAATGCTGAAGACACCGCGGGATGGACAGTTCCTAAATAAACAATTTCGTGGGCAGGGAAAATAAAATATACATATATATTTCAATATGCAAAAACTGATAAGATAGCAATGTACATGCAATTGAAGACGCCTAATAACATAGTATATTTCGGAAAACTTGATAATTAGCAGATCTCTGGTCTATATTAAACAAAGTCTATGGTCCACTATCACAATAAAAGTAGTCACCTACCGAAGAAAATAAATAAATTAAAATAAATAAAACACACTACTACAGGTCCCCGTGTACAAAAAAAAGAGCTTATTTGCGAGACTTGCGTCTCGCTGGATGATCATTACAGATTCAGTAGTTCAGTGAGTGTATTTAATACTAGGTACTTCATAGTTACCTACATAACAGTATTGAAATGCATATCTTTATAGTTAGGAATGATCATTATTGAATATTTTCAGTTTCCTATAATCATTATTGAATATTTTCATTCTGGTATATAATCACTGCAGAATATTTCAGAAAGCAATATCAAAATGTTATCCATGAAGATGGATAATGCGTAGAGGTCGGCTAGAGAGTGGGGACTCAAGGGTGGGAAAGGACGAGATGGTTGAAGGGGTTAAAAGGAGTGTGTCGACGGCGGGGTGGGAAGTGAGGGGTGAGTTGGGGCGGGTGAGGGTAGTGGAAGGGGGCTACATCCCCAAAACAAACTTTAACTGACCTCCCACCCCTTCCTACCCAAGATGTTCCCAGCACAGCTTCCCCGTCTCCCTAAACACCACCCCCGTCCGATTCAACGCCCCTTTTCAACCCCTACTTGGGGAGGATCCTATCGGTTTGGCGGGAAATCCAAACATTTATTCAGGAGACGGTAGGGTTTTCTTCGTATATCCTCGTGTATTTTGGGGTCGACCAGTAGACCGCTTCTTAGGAATCGCAATGTCGGAACTCTTAAGCAAAGATAAGGCATACCTTCATTTCTCAACTGTGATAAAACACTCCGATATTACCTACATTGAAGGCGAAGCTACATTAATCCGTATTAACCTGGGTTGTATTTGTTAGTAAGCAAAGCAGACAGAGTGGGGAATTAAGCAACCATTTTTTTTCCAGCTGATGCTGTAACTAATAACTGTTTGTTATTATAGGTACCACTCATAACCAAATTTGTTAACTGTTTTTGGAGAAACTAAAATTGATCTAAAATTGCAACTTAAGTTTTAATTGATAACTATGACTTCTATTTATTATTCATGAATAAATTACAACTATACTACTATACAACTTACTACAATTGTTTTTAGTTACAACCCGTCAAGTAATAGATAATTTCGGAGAAATTAGTAGAACTAATAACTAATACGTAATTTGTGTTGTTATTAGTTACACGGATGCGATTTGCATTTATTTTAACCCGAAATATCCAAATATGTTCACTATTTTGATCCATACATATTTGGCGAAGGAAATTTTTTAAGATTAAATCATGTAGTCATGCTACAGCCGTATCGTCTTCCGAGTGTGAAAACAATGTTTCTGGCACTTACAGGTAGAGGAGGAAACCAAAATCAGTTATTAGTTTATTAGTTATTATTCGCGGGAATAACGAATAAAAAACTAATTAGATATTAGTTACTAGTAGTATCTAAATGGTGTAATTAAATTAGTTACTAGTTACTAGTCGAAAATAAATTGTGTAACTAAATTAGTTATGTTACTAGTAGTAATTAATAGAATAACTGAATTAGTTACTGAGAAAATAATAAATAATATATGTTAGTTGTGGTTATTATTTGCCATTGTAGTAACTAATTTAGTTGTAGTTATTATAGTTATTGGTCGTAACTTCTTTTTGCCCAACACTGGAAGGGGAGGGGGTCAATAACCAAAAATGTGTATGCCTTTTTTCACTAAGAAACGTCATTATCGCATTCCGATAAACGAATATCTTCTGTCAGTAACTAAGAGCGATAAAAAACCCAACTGCAGTAGCTAGCTGATGCACTCAATTAGGTTAACACGTTTTGACATGGATATGTTTATTGGCTGGCAAACGTGAGTGCAAAAATTTCTAATATAAAATGAAACGGTTCTGACATAAATATGTCTAAGGCGTTGGGGTCTATCTGTGAAAACGTAATACAAAAAAATGCATTCTATTTCGGTCGATTTTCACGTTAAACCAACCCGTCGGAAGGAAATGTAACTTCAACGATTTTCATCTCACAGGAATCGTTCGCTACTAATTGGAAAGCTTTTGATTTATGTGAAAAATGTTCACATCTCAAGCTAGCAACTTCCCCCTCTTTACGCGCCTGGCAACATTCCTGGACTAATTTGATCAGACTATAAACAAAAGTTTCGTTTGGCAGAAACATGAATGATTACGTTTCTATAAACGATTTCCAACACGACCGAATGACGCTGTTAAAACTAGGAAATACGTGACAATAGCGATCCTTGTTTCGCGTGAGACTAGCGCTCTTATCACATTTAATTCTGATCATTTCTTACTCAGTTTCATTTATGCAGTTTACTGAAGTTTTTGAATACTGTGAACGTCTACTTGAATTCAACATTTATGATATCTCTACAGGTAGATAATATTGTTCAATATTTACGTAAACTTTTGCTTGAATTAGAGAATGAATTTTCTATATCTCTTGATTTTCACGCGCAACCAATGCGTTACTAGCAAAGTGTAACTCTCTTAGTTTTCATAGCAGGAAAATCGCTCGACACTCTTTGGAATGCTCTCATTACTCATTTTATCACATCTCATGATCCCTAAGCCATTGTAGTGTCAAGGAAAGCTGATTTATTCTGCTCAGTTACAAACTAATATTGCTGATTAACCATAATGAACTAATAATGTGAAAAGAAGGCGCTTGGTACATGGGAAGTAAACTATTGAGTAGTAATAGCTTGTAAGCAGTAGGTAATGGACGATGCGTAGACCTCTGATCAGCTGGCGGCCTCCTGTAGCTGATGGGCTCCTAAAGCTGATGATTTCTATCGTATTTAATCTCTGAAGCTGAAATTGAGAGACGATTGAAATTATACGATTATATTATTATTATTGAAATTATGAGACGATTATATTATGGCTCATTCCTACTCAGCTCAGAGAGCTAAATTGTCACCTGTTCATCCTAGGAAGTTGAGATTTGATAAGGAGACTCTCTGGGACACTAAGAGATGATTGCAATTGGCTCTTTCCTAATCAGCTGAGTGAGCTAAAAACTCTTCTGTTCTTCTTAGGAAGTTGAAATAAGATCTGGAGACTCTCTGGAGACGATTGAACCGATTGGGTCTTTTCTGATCAGCTGACTGAGTTAATTTAATTGATACATTTTTAACTTGAGACACAAAACACATATTTCACAAGGGGGAAATAAGACATATCCATGTACCGATGTATCTGAATGAACTGTAGATACTCAACATCAGTTTACTGATTTCCTTAGGTTTCAATAAAACCATCTGAGTCTGTTTTTTTCAACAATCTATCTAATTTTAATGAACTTTGTAATCGACCAAGAAACAGTTTTTTAACTCACCCCAAAATTTATTGGTTTACGTTTCAAGATAATATAATATATGTAGACTCCAGAAATCGAATTTATAAGGAAGAATTAAAATAAATAGAAAACGCTGCAAATTATTACCCAAAGGTGCCTATATTATTTCTTATTCTAAATTTAGTACGATCAATTATGCGATTACGTAGACGTTGGAATGGTTGGTTATCATGGGGTTTACGTATGCATGATATTTGGTTCTCCAGAAAGGGAAATTGTTGATCTTAATTTGACAGTATCTCAAATCAGACAGGTAAATATTATTACACTGTGTTACGAATTTGAAAAAAAAAGATGATAATAAAAATAAAGTAAGTGTCAGAGTTTAAAGTGATTGTGTTTTCATGGTTAAACCTTAACGTCGAGAAAAGTGAACATCTTGAATCAAAATACATCAAAATCAGGTGTAGGTATAATTGACCCAGAAACTGTCAGCTTCATGATTTCAAAACCGCACAGTGGAAAAAACAGCCAATTTGAAACAGCTGGACAAACCCGGAAATTCAATACCACTAAAAAAATTAATTTACCACAATAAATGACAGTTGAGGAGTAGTATAAAAGAGACTCGGACCATTTATTGACTTGTGATCATTCTGTAAGTAGACATAGACATCCCCACACCAACTGGCATGGTGCTCCAACTTTGAATACCTCAGTAGTAGACCAGATGAGCCCATTAACTGTATTGCGTATGTTAAAGAATTTTTTCAACTTTTTTTCTTCTCTTTAATCTCTGGAAATCCAGCAGGCCCAAAATCTTAATGTTTATTTTTATTTCTAGAATCACCCAAAAACAAAAGTTTGCGTACAGTAGACGGAACAGATTACACTCTCAGTATCAGTAAAAAGTACCTACAGGTACTACGAGTATGAGAACTCTGCTGACAGATGAGCAAGGGTGGTACAACACAAGAATCACAAATCAAATGTTTGTTCAAAAACCTCTGTTGAATCATTTCCCTACTTTAGCTTTGTTATTCCTTTACTCTTTCTATCATACCAAACTCATTCAATCCCTCGCACCACTCAGTACAACAGATGCGCCAACCTCATCCACCCCTTGGAAAAAAGAAGAAAAAAAAGGCAATCCTCCCAACCCATTTGAATGTCACTCATAAATTCCACTGGTCAGACTAAAAGGACCAACGCAGGGATAATTCAATTTTAATTCACTCCGAATATTCCAAGCCCTCTCAACTAAATAAAACGACTGTTGATTTTTTTTTCTCCACTCTTTCCCGGAATGTCGACTTACTCTTCGTTCCTTATCCGAATGAAATATTCTCTTCCAATTATCATTTTTGTTAAAAACGGGACGAACGGGAGGGGGGAGGGGGTGAAGAGGAAAAAAGTGACTAAATTAAGAGAGAGGGAGCGTTCTTTTTAAGTAAATTATGTGTCAGCTGAAACGAGGTTTATGAAGGTCGGGGAGTGGGCAGGGTGTGGAAGAATCCTCCGTGGAAGTCAATAAATCCTTCCGGGAGACTTAATTACTCACGGAAAAAAGCTAAAAAGGCGGTAAAACAGTAATCAGGCGAGAGACCTCTGAAGCTCGGGAGAATGGTGAAACGGTCGGAGAAAAATTGAGAGCAAAAGAGTTAGGGGAAAAAAAAGAGGTCGGACGTTGAAAATTTCTATTTTGTAGTACGGAGGATCGGCGTAAGGCAAGATGAAGTTTATCCTACTGAAATTTGAATCATCAACATCGGATGACGAGGAAGAACGTAATTACAAGATCACAACTAATAAGCAGAATGAGAGGTTAGGTTTGCTTCTCCAGGAAAGTTTGAAGTAGCGGGCAATTAGTTGGAGGAAGAGTTTTTGAAAACCATTGTAAAACAAAGTCAGGAAGGAAAGTTATTTCCTGCCTTCAAAGTCTTTAATACGATCGTTTCGAGGAGAAATTATTCAAGAAAATCGACCGGAGGAAAATTGAAAACTCCTGCAGCATCCATTAATCCTTCATTCCACTGGTTATGAAGCCGACTGAGAAATATCCACGTTGAACAGAAATCTGAGTTTGATCAAAACTATTTTCTCCATCCCCTTTCAGAATTTTAGGAGTGGAATACGATCATGTGTTTTCCTGTATATAACATAGATAAATGGGGACGTATGCGTGAACGGTAGTTTCTGTTTTTGCTTGATAAGTTCGAGTTAGAGAAATATATTTAGAAACTAAACTCTTCTCTAAGTTTAAAATTATTTTGTACTTCTTTGCTTGGTCATTACGCCAGCGTTTCCCCAGAACGATAGGATCTGCTTTCACTCGAGAACATAAAGTAAAAGCGTGGGAGATGCTCATTTCTTACTCCTTAATAGGTAAGGTTACTCCTTCATTTACACAAAGAGAGACGGAGAGGTGAAACATTTTGAGAACAGGCCTTTTTCAACCTACCGGGTTATCTATAGTTCTAGAGAACAACCTAAAAAACTCCTTTCATTTAGAAAGTTTGATTTTTTGGCGCAAAAACGGATTTTTTATTTCAATCCTAAGATGAGTTTCCGTCTAGGATAAGACACACTCACACGTACGCACACGCACCACACCCACACAAACACACACAACACAACACACCACACACACGCACACAACACACCACAGACACACACTCACACGATTTATTTATTCGTTCTTATTTATTCGTTTTTCTTCCATTCGTTCTTCTTCTTCCCACGGCGCGACGGTCCTATAGACAACCTGAGCCTCCTCAACAGTCCTCCTCCACTCATTCCTGTTCAATGCAGCAGCACGCCATCTTCTAACACCAAGAACCCCAGGTTGCCTTCAACCTCACCCAACCACCTCATGCGCGGCCTGCCACTTCTTCTGCTTCCACCCAGCCTTCCGCACAGAAGCCTAAGTGGAACTCTCTATCCGTTCCACGTGCCCAGCCCAGCGCAATCTCCCCTTTTTGATGGAGGTTAATATGTCAGGTTCAGTGTACAGCTCACGTAGCTCCTCGATTGTACATATCCTACAGCACTGCTCCTCGGTATTCAAAACTGGGCCAAATATCACCCTAAGCGTTTTTCGTTCCCGAACCGGGAGCTTATCTTCCCATTCTTTTGTGAGGACCCATGATTATGACCCGTATGTTACAACAGGTTGGATCATGGTCTTACATGTATTCAATGTTGCTTTTCTGGGAAGAGCGCTAAACCTGAGTATTTTGCTGAGTGACCAATAGCAACGGTTTCCTATTTCTATTCGTGGTTTTGTTTCTCATGCTATTTTTATTGCTCTACGTCATCATTGTTCTCAGGTACTTGAACTACTGACAAATTGGGACCGGTAGCCTGCCAAATCAATTGACTCGTGTTACTGAGCAGAGGAGTTTCATGTCTTCACATACATTATTTACTGCTCGCATTTATTTGGAGACCCCTGTCTTTGGCTGCACGCTCAATATTCCTCAAATATTGATCGAGCTGCAATCTCTACATAATCTACATAAACTATATGCTGCGACAGTCAATTAAATGTATATGGTTCCTCCAGGATTGGAACTTATTCCCCTGATCGCTCCTGCCATACAGAAGTTAAACAAACCCGGAGCCTCTGGATCCCCTTGTCTCAGCACATTATAGACCTCAAAGGGATCTGCAAAGTCATCTTGGACCTTCAATTTGTTTTGTCCAGTGCCATTCTCACGAGCTTGACCAACTATTTCAAAATACCAAACGCCTACCAATCCATCAGTAGGGCGGTCCGACCAACATTGTCATTTAGGCCTGCTTAGCATCTACAAACAAGTGAAGAGTAATATCATATGCATATTATTTTTCAAGAATTTGCCTTTACGAAAAGATATGGTCTGTTGTTGAGCGGTATTCACCAATCTCTCGATCGGCATATACTTTCAGCCTTCTGCTTACAACTGATAATATCTTGTATGCAACTCACAAGAACCATAATCCATTCATCAAGTCTGTCCATATGATCTCAATCAACCGTTGAAGCTCTGTGGTCAGATCCCCCCCTCCCCACTCACCCTAGCTTTAATAGTTCAGCAGCGATTCCATCAATGCCTGGCGACTTATTATTCCGGAGGCTGTTTATAATTTCCGCTAAGTATCTCTCCCGTATCTTTTGGAACATCCTCATCATCAATTTCAACATCACATAGTATCTCGTTTAACATGATACGATCCTGAGACTCGGCTCCCGTGTCTTGCCTGTTTAAAAGCTAGATACCTAGTATAGTAGATAATGTTCCCTTGACAGTAGAATAGAATAGAATAGTTTATTTATACCCTTTGTTAAATACATGAATATTACAATATAAAATAGTACAAAATACAGTACTAACACAGTTGACTTGAAAACTATGTGATGGTACACTGTGATCTACATTCATATCGTGGACAAGCAGGCGAAGCGAGCTTGCACATCTAGCACAACAATATAGGTATATAGTGATTTATTCGTTATCGGCGCTATTAAAGTGTCATTAGGCTACCATTAAAGTGTACAAAGGGTTTCACTACGACAACTGATGAACATTGATAATATTAAAACATTTCTATTTTGTAGAAAGTTCGTATATGTTGACTCTTTGATAAGGAATAAATAAATTATAAAAGAGTAAAGGAATATGGTACACCTGACGTTTTGTTAATTTATACGACAACCTGAATTGGATTTGCGAATGGGAGATGGCACGAGAAAAAGATAGCAAGAGATAGAGGTGGATAAATAGATACGCTTGCTAATGCTCGTATATTTCCATCGGATGCCGCCACCCTATTTTTTTACTGCCAGGCTGAGATAAACAATAGAAGAAACCTAATTTTATTGGGCAGAATAATGTGGTCGCTTGCGTCTATAAATCGTAGGGATGGATTAAAGCCAAGGTTTTTTCCCCTTTCTCTTCAAGATCACCGGTGATAGTGACCACTGATTTATTTTCATAAAGTTCCGGCTCCGAACGATAAGGTTATCTCCGCAACAAAACGATTAAACTCTCTCGATTAAACTTTACCCCATTTTTCGGTTCGGTTCACTGGTTCCTTCCTTTAGAAATGTTTTCCACCGTAAAAATGTCTCAGAGAAAAAGAAGGGGGCGGAAAGCGGCTAATATTGAACACAAGCGTGGATAGATTTTACCTCTTTTCCTCGAGCTGAAGACAAACTTGTTGGTGAAGTTGGGAGAAGTTAAAAGTTGTTATCGGGTTTGTAGTTTTAAGTTCGTTAACCAAGCAGATCGTAAACAAACGGAGCTGGCTTGGAGAATGGGGAAGAGAAAAGATCCAAGTGTGGTGCGGATCGCGTGAAGGACAGGGAAGTCAAGTTTTTCTTGATGTCTCTCGCTCCTAAGTAGCGAGTGGAAGTAGACCTGCTTTTTAGGGTTTTGGTGGTATTTGCAACTTTCAAGTTTCCAAGTCTTTTGTTTTACCTTGAGAACCTACCACACTGCAAATTTCATCGCGAAGTCCTTCAAGTGAATTCCTGACTTGAAGGAACTACGCCACGACGCGACGCCATTTTGAGAGAGAGTGAAAGGGGGGGGGGGGGGGTGGAGGGAGAGAGAGAGAGAGAGAGAGAGAGAGAGGTTGGGGGAGATATAGAAAGGAACAGCAGAAGAGCGAGTGAGCAAGAGAGAGAGATTGATTGATTGATTGATTATATATTTATAAATCTGTACAAAAATAGGACCTAGTGGTCCTCTCTTACTTTTTGACAGAAATATTCACTTATATCATTCTATGTAGTTATAGTCAGTCTTCACCATAATGTCTCTTAGGATTAATCGAAGTGTGGGAAAAGTGCAGGGATTTGCTTAATTTCTAACAACATAACTCCTTAAAAAAAAAAAAAAAAAACAAAACAAAAAAACAGAATGAACATGAAATTAAATGAGTCTTGTGATACATGTGAGTAGGGGAAAAAAGTATGTTCTGGCACAGGGGCCAACACGGGGCAGAATACTAACCCGCATAACAGATAAATTAAATGATTTCAATACAATTCGCGTCGTTTATCGTAAGAAAAAGATAAAATAATTTGTATTGCGATGACCGAGGCTCGAACCATGTAACTTCCGAATATGGGCGGAGCACTCTTCCACTGGACTATACCAGCAGTTATCAATCATATAATATGGGTGATATAGTAGACGGATGTGCTCCATTGAATTTTATGTATTTATGTAAAAGTTAGCAATAGAACGGTAAAATAAAGGTATTTGTTGTTTACTTATACTCAAATTGGATTAAGAACTGAAAATGCGTATTATTATTTCATTTAAAGCTTTTCGAAAAATCTGATCTACACAGTTTCTACATTGGTCCTAAGTGGATTTCTCTTGTTTATCTTCTATTCTTCATAAAACTGTACACTAGCTCACAGAAATCTTTCTCTTTCCATTCGACACCCAATTAATTAGTCATGAACTAACTATTAGTGAAGTTTGTCTTATAGATGTATGCATCACTTCAAAATTCATAAAATTTGAAAAATTGTCACTGTTATGCTTTAGAAGAATTTTCTTTTACTGAACGAGTTAGACATGCCAAATGTGTATTGATTTTAATAAATACGTTGAAAGTGATAGGACTAGTGACATTATCAAAAAACTTTTCCCTAGGGGCATTGTGTCATGTACCCATAGGAACGTATAAATATTAACAATTTTTCTTTATTCTCTTTCTTTGTTACTTAATCAGTGAGTCACAATGTTATATAGATGTAGTTTGTGCCTTTCTTAGTCAAAAGCTCCATCACCACATCAAGGTGAAGGCACTTTGATGGAGTCCTACATACTAAACATTCATACTGCTTGGGGGTCTTTACGACCACGCTAGAGGCGTTGTGTCATAAAATACGTAGGTATACTCTAAAACGAAGCAATCATCGGTTAATTTCGTTACCTTTAAATGCAACCGCTAGAGACCCTTTCATACAATACCCACACACTAAAACGAGGCAATCATCGGTAAATTTCGTTACCTTTGAATGCAACTGCTAGAGACCCTTTCATACAATACCCACACTCTAAAACGAGGCAATCGTCGGTAAATTTCGTTACCTTTGAATGCACCATAACAGGTTAGTTTTGGTTAGTACCAAAGTTTAAAATAATGCATTTCATTACAATTTTACTTTTATCGATGCTTATTCCAAGTACCCATGAGCAACTGTTGATACCCCATCCTCCAAAATTTTTCTTTTAGTATCAAATGGGGACAAAGCAACTTTGTTAACTTGCACCGTGGAAACTTCATGTTTTTTGGATTGGATAACAACCATTTGATTTCTAACTATATTTTTCGAAAACAAGGAGTTGTAATAATCTTCGAATCTTATTTCATTTTCAACGACATTCTTACTAATTCCCTTGATTTTCTTTATCTCTCGCCCACAATTTGTTAAAATCTCATACATTTTGGCTCTCAAAGCTATAAACTCAGAAATTATTTCCCCATTCATTTCATCTTTGAATTTACCAAGAACTTTTTTGTTTTTAACAGAAAAGCATGGATGTTCTTGGGGATAATCTGATGTATCCATGTAGTCCATCATGTTTAGAATATCAAGCTGTAGATCGTCTGTTTTCATTGCATATATAAAACTATCCGTATCCATATAACACAGTTTCAACTTTTCAAGCCCGAATTTTGGTAGCATGACATCATAGTGGTACTCGTACATCGTAGTCTTTGAAATATCCAGTATACTCATACCTATGTATATAGGCTTATTGAACAAAATCGATTTTTTAGACATGTGTACCGCCGCTAGATTTTCGCTGTATATCGTTCGATCTAGAAACTCAGGTTTAGCAATAAGTTTTTCCAACTTTTTAGTATCTGAGACAAGATGTATGGTAAGTCTGTTCCTAATGTTTTCCATTGTTTTTCCAAAAATGGCATTATTCATCAATTTGAATAGATCTTTTTCAAAATTGTTTTTAGCGGTTTTTCTCAATTCAGTGTTCAGGGATATGTACGGTTGCAACCACCGTGATTGTTTGAATTTTAACACACGATGGATTTTGGTAACTTTTAAGCCGTGAGCCACGGCTTGTTTGAGTGCCATATAATGCACCACATAGCGTTCACGATTCCCTAGATGGGGTGTTAATTTTGTGGTTGTATCACCGGGAGGTACGATATTTTCTGCGAGGAAGGGAAGATCGTTATGTGATTTGTGTAGGTTTTTTGGATAATTGATATCAACTTCCATGATATATCCGAACTGGTCATCTTCATTCAAGCTTAATATATCGATGTCTTCTTCGCACCATTTGAATCCACCGTAGGGTAGAGGTTTCGACATGGCGAATCCATAAAGATTGTTACAGTCCTGATAAGTAATGAAAGTGGATTCTTCTGTTTGGTTATAATCTTTTATGAATTTATTATTAGCTTTAAAATATCGGTGAGAAGCTTGACAAATTCCGCCTCTTATCCCTCTTTCAATCATTAAAATCTGATCGTAATCAGTTAAAAGATCCAATTTAATTCCAGTATATTTCAACATGGCATCCCAAGACAATCCAGGTAACGTGAAGTAATGGGCAGGGTCCAGTTTATGGCTTTTATTTATTGTATCTCTGAAATTTTCAAATACATCTGCTAGGAGGAGAACATCTGTCTTGAGGTAATGATCAGAATATTGTCCAAGTGTATTACATTTGAAGTGATTCCATACTGCTTTCGCATGTTGATAATCCTCATCCGTAATACCACGTTTCTGCAATCTGCTGTAGAAAGCATCTTTGGGAGGTAAAGTGGATTCTTCTAGTTTTTCCCAAGACGAGACGTACTCATACGGGAACACTCCTTTTCGCTTCATTAGAGCTAGATCGTCCAGCGAATGAAACTTTGTTGTCTCTTTAAATTCGGGAACATTTTTCGCCAATGTGTTCAGACTAGCTGACATAAACCTGAAGGTGTCAATGTATCGAATTTTGTACCCTCCTTTTACTTTTTTTGTGAACGAGATATACTTTTCTTCGGAGTTAGGAATAACCTCAATTTCCCGATCGTCGTATCCAAGCTCCTTCACGATGAAATGTGAGTCGTACCCTGACAGATTATGTATTAGGACTGGAATAAATGTGGGGTTCCTACATCTCAGATTACAGCTATTGTGCGCTGGACCCCTGTATTTACCAGTAATGTGACAATGATCACACACCTTTCCGTCACTTTCAGTAAACTGTAAGTCGCATAAGTAACAGTGTTTTGCTGATCTGTAGATCACCACTTCTCCTTCCGACAGGGGAGTCATTGGAGTATTTACCGAATATGCCATCGAAATCGTCTCTGCTATACTTTTAATTTGCTGAACAAAATGAGAAACCGCATCTTTACCCCTGTACACAATTGGCTCTGATGGAATTTCCAACTTTACATCCGCAACTTCGTCAGAATTCTTCACATAGAGACAATAACTCATTGGTACATGCTTCTGAATTGTTTTGGTACAAGATTCTGTTGAATTTTCTGCTACCGGTTCCAGTATAGCTTCAAAATCAGCATATACAACGTAAGGAACTTTCAACATTCTCTCACAATGTTCAAACTCCACGTACGGTTTTTTTGTAGGCATGTCTACACGAATTACCTTATTATCAACGCAGTATTTATGGTGTTCAGCTAATTTTTCCTCTTTTGGTTTACCGTGCTGATCATCAAATTTGGTAAAACACCTTTTGCAGATAACTATTGATCCACAATGTTTTGTTAACTGTGTCACGACCAATTTTTCAAAATTCTTGACATATACGTAATGGTGAACACCCGATTCATTGCTTATAAGAAGGAGATCGCGGTGATCGGGTAATTCCTTTTTGGTCACTTTAAGGGGGTATACGTTGTAATTGTCATCCAATCCATACACGTTGATAGAAATGTTGTTAGCATTCTCAAATTTTTTAATCTGCTTTAGAGGCGTAGGAAAATCTATGCAAGAAAAATCGTAAGGATGATCCAGGTCGACATATTTACTTGCACGTTGTGCATTCTTGGTAATAAACTTGGCTAGAATTGAATATTTAAAACAAAAATTATCGTAATTCCGTACATTGATACAAGCTCGTTTATTTTCGATTTGCGGAGGGAGTCGGATGTAAGTGCTTCCCTTTAGAGGAACATTTTTATTAATCCTCAAACGTAACCCTTCAATACGATCCAAAGACCATCCGCTTTTTTTCAATTGAACCTCCTCCATTTCATTTTTCAATGTCTCATTAAATTTCGCAACAACGTCATCAAGATTGGTATCCAGTTGTATTGTTCTGTTTCTTGTTTTGAAAGCTTTATCTTGTAACTCACCAGCCATATTTTTAAATGTACATTCCACGAGTACATTAACTTTGATAGAAGTAAATTCTCGTAATGCTTCTCTGATTTTATGCTTTATAACATCTTCTACTTTTGAAAGGAAAGATGGTAAATCTACTGGTGAGTCATTCCTTATAAACCACGATTGTAATCGATTTTTAAATGCCGTTTCATAGCCATACGCTACACCATGACCAATTTTTTCTAGCATTGCTTGCTTCCTTGGTTCCCACAGCTTAAATTTTTTGAGTGGAGGTTCATCTCCGCACTTATCTTTATGCCTTTCAACATTTGCTCGTTGTCGAAGTAGAAACTCTTTACCACATCGCTTACACTTTAAATTGCCACGACAATGCTGAATATACCTCGAAGAGGAGCTGGTTGGATTCATTTCCGAATACTTTCCACAATCACTATTCATTTTTACCAGAGAGATGTTTACTTGTTGACGCTCAATGAACTAATATATATATTATGATCTAATGAACTCAATGAACTAATATATAATGATATTTTCTCAATCACACAGACTTTATATAGACGAGGGAGACAACAGAGATGGAAGTTCACTTCTTGATGCTTGATGAGCTAGTGATTTTTTTTCTTCTGAATCGCACACCGTTAATATAGACAAGGGAGACAATAGAGAGATGTTCACTTGTTTATGATCGATGAACTAATAATTTTTTTCTTCTGAATCGCACACCGTTAATATAGACAAGGGAGACAATAGAGAGATGTTCACTTGTTTATGATCGATGAACTAATAATTTTTTCTCAACAGCACAGCCTTTATATAGACGAGGGAGACAACAGAGAGATGTTCACTTTCTTGTTGATGGTCGATGAACTAATGATTTTTTCTCAATCACACAGCCTTTATATAGACAAGGAGACGACATCAGAGAGAGATGTTCACTTCTTGGTGCTCGATGATCTGCATATCTATATTTCTGAACTTCGAAAATCTTGATTTTTGATTTTTTGGTGGATGGGTTGTGAAATGTTCAAGTTTCAACCTAGATATCGCTTACTGTAGCGATTGGATTTCAAACTATGGGGATGGTAAGTATTGTACATAGAATTGAACCATGTTTGGATTACCTAGTTGTGATTATGAACTACAACCTAATAATAATAGATTGACGACACGAAGAAGGAGTATACATGTTCTTTACATTAATGATGTGAGAGATCTAGCGCTTTGTGTGAATTCAATCTAGAGGAATGATGGATTAGATGTGAAATAATGGAAAGGGAACGTATATGTGTGTTTATTCATTTATTTTATTTATTGCAATTATGGGCAAGCCGAATTACAGATTGTACAGAATACAGAATATACCTATATAATAAAAATCAAAAACAAGAACATAACACAGTACTAATCACAAGGAGCAAATCGTAGGAAAAAATAGTAATTAAAGGGAAGTAAATATATGATTTCTGAAACGGGACAGCGGACTCGTGAAGAAATCCAACTCGGAATAAATGTCTAACAATAAGTTGATATTGCGGGGTGTTAATGATAGTACGTAGATTTTTAATGGCAATGGCGGGTTGACCTGTAGGCAGCTATGGAATGTATCTGGGTTACCGAATCGTAGAAGTAGGTACCTAATGAAGGCTTAAACGATTAGTATGAGAGAGTCAATAGAAGTATTATAGTAGAATGTACCGATATTAGGGTCTGTGATAGTGATTTGTTTGATGAATATTGATAATCTGAGTAATATATATGGTATGTAGAGATAACTGATACACGTATAGAAGAATTAAGTGTGATTTAGTTTCAAATAATTGAGGAGTAGGTATGAGGCAGAGAAATTTTTATCTGAAGTCGGGAAAAAACTACATTTTTAAAGGAAATGCTTTATTTTTCTCGATTGTTTGACAAAATGTTCTAACTATTAACCAGGAAAATCTGACAACTAATGAGTGTGATGTCTAGGTTATGTTGATATATCGAAGTTGTATGGATGAATAAGGGGTGATTTATCAGTACTGTTTTCGGAAACCGGATATGGTAAGAAGTATGATAGCGTGTTTTTTGAAAGAAATGAGGTGATGTGAGAGTGGAAAACGGAATTTTATGGAGAATATGATTGTGTGAGGGTTCGTAGTAGTAATATAGTATAAAAAGTGTAAGTATTATTGGTAAGGTGGAGTGTGATGACGCATTTTTACCTGTAATCTAGGAAAATTTACGAGGTGTAAGTGATGATAGTGAGTTTGAAAAGTAATTGTATTAGGGTTTATCAGAGGAATATGATGTGAGAGAGTGGAGAGAAGTGATTTAGGGAGTATTGGACTGTTTTTTGAGGTGTTCAGTGAATTAGTGGTAGTATGTGGTGTATATAAGATGTACTCCAATGTAATAGGTATCATTCAGTGTAGTCCCCTATATTAGTCAAATAAATCACATATAAAAATTGGTCTTACATCTTGAAATCGTTTGTTGAACGTGTGTGTGTGTGTTCTGTTGGGGGAAAGTTTGTGTACTCACTCGATGTATACTGTCTAATGAACAGATGAATGCGCGTAGTATGCTACGACATACGGTTTAGAGGGGAGTGTGGTGGTAATATTGCTGAGGAATTTAGTACATGGAATGGGCGTGCAGTGGTGATATGAAAGGTTTCTGTGTGGAATCATACCTACATATAGGCCACCCTGGTTGTCGGATGATCAAATTTGCATCTTGAAGGTATTACAATGAACGCCCCCCGGTGTCTATGATTTATATACCTGCGTCATATGGATTTTTTCTCATCGGGGTAGATTACAACTTTTTAAGGGGGATATTGTACGTTAACTTATGAGTCATTGATCAACTTTGTTTCTCAAACAGTTAAAGTACACATTACCAGATTTGTGCGATATGTTGTACTAGCCACCTTATAATGAGATGCCAACCAAAACATGCCATAGTTGCTCCATTGTATCATAACCAAACATTTGAAACTAAAAAAAATCGAATAATTCAAAGTTTATAATCATTTAATAATTCAAGTCATTTGTACGAAACTAATAATTAAACGGTGAACCTACCTATAACCATGTGCATCATGGTTGTGCGGCTATAGGTATTATGAAAATGTGTATAACTAACTACATAGCTGAAATAATGATTTAGTCAACCCCGAAGTTATGTGTGGAGATAGTTATGTGTGGAGATAGGTTAATATTGAGAATATTAGCTAAAATGAAAAGTGTACGAGTATTACCTGCAATGAAATTATGTCAGCGAAAAAAAAAAATGATGGGGGAATTGTTAGAATGGGACGGTTTGGATGTCGTTCTGATGTTAAGTGTAAAGGGTGGAACGGAAGTGAAATCTAATTATGGATGTAAAATTGGGCATGTGTGTGAGATGTTGTAGTGTTGGGTAGTGATATTCGGTATAGCAGGAGAATTATCGATAATAAATATAAGGTCTTAGTGTTGATGTGAGAGGAGTACAGAGAGATATCGTGATAAGGAGGCATCTCCTTCTTTGTTTAACACGTGGAACCTCTCTCTCTTACACGTACCAGCCCCTCTGGGTAGGTTGTGGCTCGACTGGACCCACTTCCTATCCAAGAGGTTTTAGGACGGGAAAAATTATTTACGCGAGGTGGGGAAATTATTCAACTATTTTTTATCGTTTATCAATTCAGCCTGACTCGCACATTTAACCTCCTTTTTCGATGGAATTTTTTTTTTTTTTTTTTTTTTTTTTTTTTTTTTTTTTTTTTTTTTCCCATCCACATCCCATCCTTATCTGCACTACTTGCATGATTATTACTCAAAGTCCCCCACACTTCTGCCTGCGCTCTCCTCCTCACCCTGCCTTCTTCTCTGAAGCAGTTCCCGTTCGCCACCTGGCGCCGCCTTCATCACCCCGAGTCTTTTCTCCCCCCCGCCCCATTCCCAGCCTCTCATCTTATTTTTTAAAAAATGCATCCATCCATAATCAATTTAGGTACTATTTATCTATTATACGAGTAATTACTAGGCAAATTTCTCCATTAATATGATCATCTTGCATTCCTCGTTTCGTATTCCTTGTAATTCTACACCTCATATTCACCTTCTTCATAACTTTCATCATTCGTGTACACATTTCAGTCTATAAATTCAGTCGGAAATAACATACCAAACTGTAAACCACTATATTATCCTCATTACACCAAATAATAGTTTAATCATATCATACTCCACAGACACATACACAACTCCATCACACCACTATTCGCACCAATTACTACATCTAAACTAACCACTATTAATACATCATCCCAGTTTTACCCATCAAGATCTACAATATCCCACTTTCGCTACATTCACAACACCACTTGGATTACTCCAGTCTGGTTGGTAATTAGAGTACTAGCATTATGTACACAAGCTTAACCCTTTTCAGTAATATATTTGAAGATTCATTATTTTTTAAAATAAACCTTGTCTGAATTTTAGGCATACGTATCACGATATCTCTCTGTACTCCTCTCACACCAACACTAAGACCTTATATTTATTATCGATAATTCTCCTGCTATACCGAATATCACTACCCAACACTACAACATCTCACACACATGCCCAATTTTACATCCATAATTAGATTTCACTTCCGTTCCACCCTTTACACTTAACATCAGAACGACATCCAAACCGTCCCATTCTAACAATTCCCCCATCATTTTTTTTTTTCGCTGACATAATTTCATTGCAGGTAATACTCGTACACTTTTCATTTTAGCTAATATTCTCAATATTAACCTATCTCCACACATAACTATCTCCACACATAACTTCGGGGTTGACTAAATCATTATTTCAGCTATGTAGTTAGTTATACACATTTTCATAATACCTATAGCCGCACAACCATGATGCACATGGTTATAGGTAGGTTCACCGTTTAATTATTAGTTTCGTACAAATGACTTGAATTATTAAATGATTATAAACTTTGAATTATTCGATTTTTTTTAGTTTCAAATGTTTGGTTATGATACAATGGAGCAACTATGGCATGTTTTGGTTGGCATCTCATTATAAGGTGGCTAGTACAACATATCGCACAAATCTGGTAATGTGTACTTTAACTGTTTGAGAAACAAAGTTGATCAATGACTCATAAGTTAACGTACAATATCCCCCTTAAAAAGTTGTAATCTACCCCGATGAGAAAAAATCCATATGACGCAGGTATATAAATCATAGACACCGGGGGGCGTTCATTGTAATACCTTCAAGATGCAAATTTGATCATCCGACAACCAGGGTGGCCTATATGTAGGTATGATTCCACACAGAAACCTTTCATATCACCACTGCACGCCCATTCCATGTACTAAATTCCTCAGCAATATTACCACCACACTCCCCTCTAAACCGTATGTCGTAGCATACTACGCGCATTCATCTGTTCATTAGACAGTATACATCGAGTGAGTACACAAACTTTCCCCCAACAGAACACACACACACACGTTCAACAAACGATTTCAAGATGTAAGACCAATTTTTATATGTGATTTATTTGACTAATATAGGGGACTACACTGAATGATACCTATTACATTGGAGTACATCTTATATACACCACATACTACCACTAATTCACTGAACACCTCAAAAAACAGTCCAATACTCCCTAAATCACTTCTCTCCACTCTCTCACATCATATTCCTCTGATAAACCCTAATACAATTACTTTTCAAACTCACTATCATCACTTACACCTCGTAAATTTTCCTAGATTACAGGTAAAAATGCGTCATCACACTCCACCTTACCAATAATACTTACACTTTTTATACTATATTACTACTACGAACCCTCACACAATCATATTCTCCATAAAATTCCGTTTTCCACTCTCACATCACCTCATTTCTTTCAAAAAACACGCTATCATACTTCTTACCATATCCGGTTTCCGAAAACAGTACTGATAAATCACCCCTTATTCATCCATACAACTTCGATATATCAACATAACCTAGACATCACACTCATTAGTTGTCAGATTTTCCTGGTTAATAGTTAGAACATTTTGTCAAACAATCGAGAAAAATAAAGCATTTCCTTTAAAAATGTAGTTTTTTCCCGACTTCAGATAAAAATTTCTCTGCCTCATACCTACTCCTCAATTATTTGAAACTAAATCACACTTAATTCTTCTATACGTGTATCAGTTATCTCTACATACCATATATATTACTCAGATTATCAATATTCATCAAACAAATCACTATCACAGACCCTAATATCGGTACATTCTACTATAATACTTCTATTGACTCTCTCATACTAATCGTTTAAGCCTTCATTAGGTACCTACTTCTACGATTCGGTAACCCAGATACATTCCATAGCTGCCTACAGGTCAACCCGCCATTGCCATTAAAAATCTACGTACTATCATTAACACCCCGCAATATCAACTTATTGTTAGACATTTATTCCGAGTTGGATTTCTTCACGAGTCCGCTGTCCCGTTTCAGAAATCATATATTTACTTCCCTTTAATTACTATTTTTTCCTACGATTTGCTCCTTGTGATTAGTACTGTGTTATGTTCTTGTTTTTGATTTTTATTATATAGGTATATTCTGTATTCTGTACAATCTGTAATTCGGCTTGCCCATAATTGCAATAAATAAAATAAATGAATAAACACACATATACGTTCCCTTTCCATTATTTCACATCTAATCCATCATTCCTCTAGATTGAATTCACACAAAGCGCTAGATCTCTCACATCATTAATGTAAAGAACATGTATACTCCTTCTTCGTGTCGTCAATCTATTATTATTAGGTTGTAGTTCATAATCACAACTAGGTAATCCAAACATGGTTCAATTCTATGTACAATACTTACCATCCCCATAGTTTGAAATCCAATCGCTACAGTAAGCGATATCTAGGTTGAAACTTGAACATTTCACAACCCATCCACCAAAAAATCAAAAATCAAGATTTTCGAAGTTCAGAAATATAGATATGCAGATCATCGAGCACCAAGAAGTGAACATCTCCCTCTGATGTCGTCTCCTTGTCTATATAAAGGCTGTGTGATTGAGAAAAAATCATTAGTTCATCGACCATCAACAAGAAAGTGAACATCTCTCTGTTGTCCCTCATCTATATAAAGGCTGTGCTGTTGAGAAAAAATTATTAGTTCATCGATCATAAACAAGTGAACATCTCTCTATTGTCTCCCTTGTCTATATTAACGGTGTGCGATTGAGAAAAAAATTATTAGTTCATCGATCATAAACAAGTGAACATCTCTCTATTGTCTCCCTTGTCTATATTAACGGTGTGCGTTTCAGAAGAAAAAAATCACTAGCTCATCAAGCATCAAGAAGTGAACTTCCATCTCTGTTGTCTCCCTCGTCTATATAAAGTCTGTGTGATTGAGAAAATATCATTATATATTAGTTCATTGAGTTCATTAGATCATAATATATTAGTTCATTGAGCGTCAACAAGTAAACATCTCTCTGGTAAAAATGAATAGTGATTGTGGAAAGTATTCGGAAATGAATCCAACCAGCTCCTCTTCGAGGTATATTCAGCATTGTCGTGGCAATTTAAAGTGTAAGCGATGTGGTAAAGAGTTTCTACTTCGACAACGAGCAAATGTTGAAAGACATGAAGATAAGTGCGGAGATGAACCTCCACTCAAAAAATTTAAGCTGTGGGAACCAAGGAAGCAAGCAATGCTAGAAAAAATTGGTCATGGTGTAGCGTATGGCTATGAAACGGCATTTAAAAATCGATTACAATCGTGGTTTATAAGGAATGACTCACCAGTAGATTTACCATCTTTCCTTTCAAAAGTAGAAGATGTTATAAAGCATAAAATCAGAGAAGCATTACGAGAATTTACTTCTATCAAAGTTAATGTACTCGTGGAATGTACATTTAAAAATATGGCTGGTGAGTTACAAGATAAAGCTTTCAAAACAAGAAACAGAACAATACAACTGGATACCAATCTTGATGACGTTGTTGCGAAATTTAATGAGACATTGAAAAATGAAATGGAGGAGGTTCAATTGAAAAAAAGCGGATGGTCTTTGGATCGTATTGAAGGGTTACGTTTGAGGATTAATAAAAATGTTCCTCTAAAGGGAAGCACTTACATCCGACTCCCTCCGCAAATCGAAAATAAACGAGCTTGTATCAATGTACGGAATTACGATAATTTTTGTTTTAAATATTCAATTCTAGCCAAGTTTATTACCAAGAATGCACAACGTGCAAGTAAATATGTCGACCTGGATCATCCTTACGATTTTTCTTGCATAGATTTTCCTACGCCTCTAAAGCAGATTAAAAAATTTGAGAATGCTAACAACATTTCTATCAACGTGTATGGATTGGATGACAATTACAACGTATACCCCCTTAAAGTGACCAAAAAGGAATTACCCGATCACCGCGATCTCCTTCTTATAAGCAATGAATCGGGTGTTCACCATTACGTATATGTCAAGAATTTTGAAAAATTGGTCGTGACACAGTTAACAAAACATTGTGGATCAATAGTTATCTGCAAAAGGTGTTTTACCAAATTTGATGATCAGCACGGTAAACCAAAAGAGGAAAAATTAGCTGAACACCATAAATACTGCGTTGATAATAAGGTAATTCGTGTAGACATGCCTACAAAAAAACCGTACGTGGAGTTTGAACATTGTGAGAGAATGTTGAAAGTTCCTTACGTTGTATATGCTGATTTTGAAGCTATACTGGAACCGGTAGCAGAAAATTCAACAGAATCTTGTACCAAAACAATTCAGAAGCATGTACCAATGAGTTATTGTCTCTATGTGAAGAATTCTGACGAAGTTGCGGATGTAAAGTTGGAAATTCCATCAGAGCCAATTGTGTACAGGGGTAAAGATGCGGTTTCTCATTTTGTTCAGCAAATTAAAAGTATAGCAGAGACGATTTCGATGGCATATTCGGTAAATACTCCAATGACTCCCCTGTCGGAAGGAGAAGTGGTGATCTACAGATCAGCAAAACACTGTTACTTATGCGACTTACAGTTTACTGAAAGTGACGGAAAGGTGTGTGATCATTGTCACATTACTGGTAAATACAGGGGTCCAGCGCACAATAGCTGTAATCTGAGATGTAGGAACCCCACATTTATTCCAGTCCTAATACATAATCTGTCAGGGTACGACTCACATTTCATCGTGAAGGAGCTTGGATACGACGATCGGGAAATTGAGGTTATTCCTAACTCCGAAGAAAAGTATATCTCGTTCACAAAAAAAGTAAAAGGAGGGTACAAAATTCGATACATTGACACCTTCAGGTTTATGTCAGCTAGTCTGAACACATTGGCGAAAAATGTTCCCGAATTTAAAGAGACAACAAAGTTTCATTCGCTGGACGATCTAGCTCTAATGAAGCGAAAAGGAGTGTTCCCGTATGAGTACGTCTCGTCTTGGGAAAAACTAGAAGAATCCACTTTACCTCCCAAAGATGCTTTCTACAGCAGATTGCAGAAACGTGGTATTACGGATGAGGATTATCAACATGCGAAAGCAGTATGGAATCACTTCAAATGTAATACACTTGGACAATATTCTGATCATTACCTCAAGACAGATGTTCTCCTCCTAGCAGATGTATTTGAAAATTTCAGAGATACAATAAATAAAAGCCATAAACTGGACCCTGCCCATTACTTCACGTTACCTGGATTGTCTTGGGATGCCATGTTGAAATATACTGGAATTAAATTGGATCTTTTAACTGATTACGATCAGATTTTAATGATTGAAAGAGGGATAAGAGGCGGAATTTGTCAAGCTTCTCACCGATATTTTAAAGCTAATAATAAATTCATAAAAGATTATAACCAAACAGAAGAATCCACTTTCATTACTTATCAGGACTGTAACAATCTTTATGGATTCGCCATGTCGAAACCTCTACCCTACGGTGGATTCAAATGGTGCGAAGAAGACATCGATATATTAAGCTTGAATGAAGATGACCAGTTCGGATATATCATGGAAGTTGATATCAATTATCCAAAAAACCTACACAAATCACATAACGATCTTCCCTTCCTCGCAGAAAATATCGTACCTCCCGGTGATACAACCACAAAATTAACACCCCATCTAGGGAATCGTGAACGCTATGTGGTGCATTATATGGCACTCAAACAAGCCGTGGCTCACGGCTTAAAAGTTACCAAAATCCATCGTGTGTTAAAATTCAAACAATCACGGTGGTTGCAACCGTACATATCCCTGAACACTGAATTGAGAAAAACCGCTAAAAACAATTTTGAAAAAGATCTATTCAAATTGATGAATAATGCCATTTTTGGAAAAACAATGGAAAACATTAGGAACAGACTTACCATACATCTTGTCTCAGATACTAAAAAGTTGGAAAAACTTATTGCTAAACCTGAGTTTCTAGATCGAACGATATACAGCGAAAATCTAGCGGCGGTACACATGTCTAAAAAATCGATTTTGTTCAATAAGCCTATATACATAGGTATGAGTATACTGGATATTTCAAAGACTACGATGTACGAGTACCACTATGATGTCATGCTACCAAAATTCGGGCTTGAAAAGTTGAAACTGTGTTATATGGATACGGATAGTTTTATATATGCAATGAAAACAGACGATCTACAGCTTGATATTCTAAACATGATGGACTACATGGATACATCAGATTATCCCCAAGAACATCCATGCTTTTCTGTTAAAAACAAAAAAGTTCTTGGTAAATTCAAAGATGAAATGAATGGGGAAATAATTTCTGAGTTTATAGCTTTGAGAGCCAAAATGTATGAGATTTTAACAAATTGTGGGCGAGAGATAAAGAAAATCAAGGGAATTAGTAAGAATGTCGTTGAAAATGAAATAAGATTCGAAGATTATTACAACTCCTTGTTTTCGAAAAATATAGTTAGAAATCAAATGGTTGTTATCCAATCCAAAAAACATGAAGTTTCCACGGTGCAAGTTAACAAAGTTGCTTTGTCCCCATTTGATACTAAAAGAAAAATTTTGGAGGATGGGGTATCAACAGTTGCTCATGGGTACTTGGAATAAGCATCGATAAAAGTAAAATTGTAATGAAATGCATTATTTTAAACTTTGGTACTAACCAAAACTAACCTGTTATGGTGCATTCAAAGGTAACGAAATTTACCGACGATTGCCTCGTTTTAGAGTGTGGGTATTGTATGAAAGGGTCTCTAGCAGTTGCATTCAAAGGTAACGAAATTTACCGATGATTGCCTCGTTTTAGTGTGTGGGTATTGTATGAAAGGGTCTCTAGCGGTTGCATTTAAAGGTAACGAAATTAACCGATGATTGCTTCGTTTTAGAGTATACCTACGTATTTTATGACACAACGCCTCTAGCGTGGTCGTAAAGACCCCCAAGCAGTATGAATGTTTAGTATGTAGGACTCCATCAAAGTGCCTTCACCTTGATGTGGTGATGGAGCTTTTGACTAAGAAAGGCACAAACTACATCTATATAACATTGTGACTCACTGATTAAGTAACAAAGAAAGAGAATAAAGAAAAATTGTTAATATTTATACGTTCCTATGGGTACATGACACAATGCCCCTAGGGAAAAGTTTTTTGATAATGTCACTAGTCCTATCACTTTCAACGTATTTATTAAAATCAATACACATTTGGCATGTCTAACTCGTTCAGTAAAAGAAAATTCTTCTAAAGCATAACAGTGACAATTTTTCAAATTTTATGAATTTTGAAGTGATGCATACATCTATAAGACAAACTTCACTAATAGTTAGTTCATGACTAATTAATTGGGTGTCGAATGGAAAGAGAAAGATTTCTGTGAGCTAGTGTACAGTTTTATGAAGAATAGAAGATAAACAAGAGAAATCCACTTAGGACCAATGTAGAAACTGTGTAGATCAGATTTTTCGAAAAGCTTTAAATGAAATAATAATACGCATTTTCAGTTCTTAATCCAATTTGAGTATAAGTAAACAACAAATACCTTTATTTTACCGTTCTATTGCTAACTTTTACATAAATACATAAAATTCAATGGAGCACATCCGTCTACTATATCACCCATATTATATGATTGATAACTGCTGGTATAGTCCAGTGGAAGAGTGCTCCGCCCATATTCGGAAGTTACATGGTTCGAGCCTCGGTCATCGCAATACAAATTATTTTATCTTTTTCTTACGATAAACGACGCGAATTGTATTGAAATCATTTATCTGTTATGCGGGTTAGTATTCTGCCCCGTGTTGGCCCCTGTGCCAGAACATACTTTTTCCCCCTACTCATGTGATATGATGTCACCAAGTTATCGAACAGTTTAATGTCTGTTCAGGAAAACTTATATGCCTGCAACATTTTATCCTTGAAAATTTTCTTAAAAGAACCACCAAGACAAGACCATAACAAGACAAAGACAAAGACTTGTCCATAACAAATGAATTATAATTTTCGTTATAAATTCGAACAGCATGAACATGGAATGACTGGCTGTACGCTTCTGTTCTATGTTTTGGAATTCGAAGCAGATTATCAGCATTTCTAGTGGCAAACTCATGAACATCACGCATGAATTCAAATTTAGATCTCAAATAAACTGGTCTTCCATATTTCAAAATTTTAAATAATAATAGAGCTGTTCTATATGTTCGCCATTCCTTTATTTTCAACCATCCAACTTTATGATAATATGGCGTTACATGGTCATAAAAAGGTATGTTAAAAATAAATCTCATACACGCGTTCTGTGCTCGTTGCAACTTAATCATCATCTCACCTGTCAAATTACAATAAGCTAGAGCAGCATAATCAATAATCGGGAATAACATTGACTGAACTAATTTCATCTTAACGTGTTGAGGTAAATGGTATGCTAGGCGCGCCACTTGTGTGTCCCATTTAAGCGCTTTGTCCACTTCTAATCCCAAATTTTTTACAGTACTTTCAAAGACGAGGGGCACAGATCCTACAGTCACTGATGAGATACCATTCATGTCAACTTTATGCAAAAGAGCTGTATTCCCGACCAAAATTACCTTACATTTAGCAGGATTTATTTGCAACCCGTGCTCAGCGCACCACTTCACCAGTCTAGAAATATCCTCGTTCATTCTGCGAATTCCATTTTCAATATCATGATAATCCGTATGTATATATAACTGCAAATCATCTGCGTACAGCTGGTATTCACATTCTTGAAAATTAATGGATATTCGCGATATATACAGAATGAAAATTAGTGCGGACAATACTGATCCCTGAGGGATGCCTGCTCGATTATAACACCAACCAGACTCTGAACCGTCACTTGCTCTGATCTTCTGTGATCTACCAGCTAACATCGATTCAAACCACGCTACAAGATTTTCAGACATGTTAATGGATCTCAATATGGACAAAATCAATTCATGGTTCAGTGAGTCAAACGCTCGAGCAAAATCTATCAGACATAGAATGGTTAACTGTCTACGATCCATCCCTGATCTCACCTCATCCAGCACTCGTATCAGAGCAGTTTCCGTGCTATTTCCTACTTGAAAACCCGCCTGAAATCGATCAATTGCCCCCGAGGACTCTATAAAGTTCGAGAATTTTTCATAGACACACAAATCTAAGATTTTTCCCAGAACACATAAATTATTTATAGCCCTGAAATCTTTAAGGGTTTTAGGGGATTCTACTTTATTCAGTGGTAAAACAATTGATCGTTTCCACGCAGAAGGGTATATACAATTTTTCAAAGAACTAGAGAGAGAGAGAGAGAGAGAGAGAGAGAGAGAGAGAGAGAGAGAGAGAGAGAGAGAGAGAGAGAGAGAGAGAGAGAGAGAGAGAGAGAGAGAGAGAGAGAGAGAGAGAGAGAGAGAGAGAGAGAGAGAGAGCTAGAGAGAGAGAGTGAGAGAGAGAGGAATGATTTACCTAACGATAGTTTCCACCACTACAAAATTGCTGATTCAGAACCTGCTGATTTATTTTTTTTTTTTTAAATGCCAGTCATGCAGTACGGGCGTATGAGAGAATTCTCGTAAATGATCGTATTATTCTGTTACATTGCTTTGAAATTCGAGCACTTTGAGTGCAAAGAAATAGTTTATTACGAATTTTATGGCAACAAAATTCGTTCTAAATAATATTCTGCGATTCAAAAAAGATTTGGAATTTTTAGCTTGTGAACGGAGTTTTTATTAATTTTTGTAGTGAATATTAGATTGTTTGTTGTTGATAAACATTTATTGATTAAATTTTGCTAAAAAAATATAAATTTCACGCTTTTTAGCCATTTTTAGTGATTTTTTGTAGTGTAATGTTTAAATTTGACCAATTATATGTGCTCAAAAAGTGTAAGTATACATGGATACATACATATATATATATATATATGTATATATATATATATATATATATATACATATATGCAAAAGACATATGGTATATAGATAAATGACATAAGAGAAAAAAGGCATGAAAGATAAATGACATATAGTTATATGAAAAAGCGTTAAACTCTATGATTCAACGATTCATTTCAGAATGTCTCAAAACAAATTTCAACTGATTTCAATGAAAACATTTTCGAAAATTCTGATTTAAAATTGTTTGAGCCATTGCTATAGCTTCGTTTTTTAACGAAATTTTGCTAAAACTAAGGGAGATGAAGTCGTTATCATTTGGCAATAATTTGGAGACGGAGGGTAATAATTCATATATATACCCTCAGCCTTTGGAAAACTATAAACAACTACAACAATGAGTTAGCGATTTTTGGAAATAACCTCTACAAAATTATATGTTCTCTAGTCAAGCCGGTCAGGTGGAGATTTTTCTATCACTTTAAAGCTCAAGTCATGCTTTATATAAAGAGCCATCCATCCTCCTTCTTTTAGTGTGAGATCATTGTGTTACAAAATAAAAATCTCTTAGATCAAATGATCATGAATTCAAAGAAGGCTTTACAACATTTTCAAAGACTGCAGTAATATCCATTATACTATCTTTGAAAATTTCACAGGATTCCGTCCAGTGATTCGGAATGTCTAACCTTTCCGCGTTAACACGAGCAAGTCTAAGATTTATTATTACTGTAAAAACTCAAAATTTTAAGATTTGCATTTATTGAAGCCATATGAAGTAATTGTTATTATATATAGGGATTTATTACTGTAGACAAAAATTAGTAGATGACTAATTATAAAGAATAAATAACATTTAAGAATATGTATTGCGCAGGTATGGGAAAAATGTGTATAAATAATGTAGTAAATTGAAATCGTCATATTCAAGGGCTTAGGTTCCTTACCGAGACGCACAAGAGGCGATTTGAGGCCGGTCATTGATATCTGGTTGTTTTTTACGAAAAAAAAAAATAAATAAAATAAATAAATAAAAATAAACGCTGCAAATTATTACAAAATAATTTATTATTTCTGAGTTAGATAGCCCTTCCACGCAGATCATTGGTTTATAATTATTGAACCCCGTGTGTAATAAATGATCAGAACATGGCCAGTGGCCTTTGAGAAGGGTTCACACTTTTACAGTTCCAAGACCCCGCAATTTTATGATTCACTGTAGAGATGTTTACAAAAATGGGGAAATGATGCTTGAAGTAATTTACGTATGAGCACGCGCAGAATAGAATAATGATTTGAGAAAAATGAAATTGCTAGAGTACAATCTACAGCATAACCCATAAATTCCCAGAAAATGTCTGATGAAAACTAAACCTTGTTCCTCGCAGTACACTTTCGCGCATGCGCAGGAGCTAATAATGATGCAATCATGTTGAAATTAACATGGAACAATTAAACCATTGATCCCCAACTATGCACCAAATTTGAGTGTGATTGGACGACTAGGGCGTAAATAAATTATGCTTGAAGGGTTTTACGTTTGCGCATGCGAAAAATGGGGTATTGATTTCAGAAGTATGGAATTAGAAGTGGACCACTTACAGCCTAACCCACACATTCCCTGATAATTTCATCAAAATCAGATGAAAACTGTTGAAATTAGGCTCGCTTAAAAAGGAATAGATATTTGCGCATACGCAATAGCTACTAATGATAGGATAATGCTGAAATTGCTGGAGAATTCTCAAATTTACCTCTCCCACCTATCCTCCAAATTTGAGCAAGATCGGACAACGGGAGCTTAAGAAAATAATGGCTGATGGAATTTACGTTTGCGCATGCACCAAGTGAAGTATTGATTTGGGAACAACGAAACTCACAGGGGACCATCTTCACCCTAACCCGCACATTGAACATTGTGGAACATTGGTTGAACATTGTAGAAATTAAGCTTGTTATAAGGATTTGCGGACATACACATATACAGACACAGAGATAGTGAGAGAAAGACAAGGAACGAAAGTTGTTCAGAATAGTTGTTCAATTTTTGAACACATTAAACTGGTCAAATTCCAAAAAATGTACCGTAAAAATCACTAAAAATGGCTAACATGGTAAAAAATTGTTAAATGTATGATGTTTAGCAGACTTTTAGTTAAAAATGAATTACCAACGATCAACTAGGACATTCAAAAAATTTTGCTCAAAACTATGTTGAAAACTGTACTTGAATTTCAATAATATTAGCTGAAAAATCTATAAAAATTGTAAAAACCTAAAAATCCAAAATCTCATGTGTATCACAAAATCTCACCGAATTTTATTCAGTACGAGTTTTTTCCCCCATAAAATTGGTAAAAGTGGTTTTTCCTATTTCTTTCAACTGAAATTGCTCAAATTTCTATAAATTTCAACTTATACACGATTGATTATTTAAGAAAATAATATAATCAAATAATAAGCCTTTTCGTAATAACAACGTTGGAATGACAAACTATACAGATCATTCTGACCTATATGTCCAACTAATCTGAATTTTTACCAAGGGATTGACTACTTGATGTTATGTATTCTTGACATGCAAGCTTGCGAGCATCCAAACCACCAAACCAAGGTGGATCACCCTTAGCCTTTTTGTCAAATTTGGTTTATCAGTTTTGGCAAAAAGGCTGAGATCTTCCGGCTTCATTACAAAAAGGCGAAGCTCTTCGAGCTTCTTTACAAAAAGGCTTAAAAATACAAGGCTGATAGTCATTCTAACGTTTTTATGACGAAAAGGCGGCGTATTGTAAAAAGGCTAGGCTTTTTACAAAAGGCTGATTTCACATTAGGGCTGCGACATATAAATGCATCATTCTAGACGATAACTCTCCTTAGGATTGAGATATAAATTTCGTTCTTGCGCCAAAAAAATCAAGTTTTCCAAGCGAAAGGGCGAGGACTTTTTGGGGCACATTAAATTAGTAAAATTTCAAAAAATGTGCTCAGAAAAACACTGAAAATGGCTAAAAACGGCTTCTAATTGTTGAATTTACATATATTTTTTTAGCAGAAAAGTGCTCAAATAAAGTTTATAACTATAAAATAGAACATTTAGGAATTTATATACAAAAGTATGCTGAAAAATGTACTTAAATTTCGTCAAAATTTGCTAAAAACTGCTAAAAATCTAAAAATTTAAGGCCTCTTATTGAATACCAGATCATTATTTAGAATACGTTTTTTGCCATAAAATTATTAGTTAACAATTTCCTTGCATACAGAAAGCTTAAATTTCTAAAATAATAACATCATACAAAACGGCAATTTTAGAAAATTTGCTCATACGATCATGTTGCATGACTGGAACTTTTTTTAAATTGTAATTAATAAAACAATTCTGAACTCTTTTGGTTGGGGATTTCATACCGTTATCGGAAGGTAAGGCAGCATGCTCCATCTTCCGTGCTAATAAAAACTTAAACTTCCATTCATTTTAATTCGCTCTTAGTTATTGCAGTGTAACGCATTTTAGATGTGGTTGTTTCCTTCATAAATTCCCCATCAATGGAGGTATGTTTTAAACCTTGTTTCCCTAGCCATTCTGCACGTTCTTCATAACTACTGCAAACGCAGGTTGAGGATACAGAGGGGTTAGAGCAATTTATTCTTGCCTCAAGCCGTTGTGGAGCGTTTAATTCAAAAGCTTAACTGTTGTCATGATGATCTTTTGTGCGGGAGATAGGGACGAGACGTATGAATGGGTAATGATGACAAGGAAAACGGAAACCAATATAAAAGTCCCCCACGAGCGTCAGACACAAAAAGCGATCGCAGTTCCTTTGAGGCTCTCTCCAACAGAGTGACTACACAGTTCAAGGCATTCAAAAGGGCGGTAAATGAGAGCCTTACCCAGCCAGCCTCTCATTAAGCTGACCCCGTCTACCAACAGCCATCTAACATGAGAGTTCTAACTTGGAACTGTGGTAGCGAGAGGAATACTCATGTATACCAGTTACGTGATCCGTTCACTCGTCAATACTTAGTTTAATTTTATTCACAATCTTAGTGTTTTTTAAATTTTAATTTATTAGATAGAATTTACGTCGCATCTCAGCCAGAAAGGATATTGGCTGCTTTGTACAAGGTGTCAAAAGGGAGACAGCAATGGGCGCGATTCTAAAAGGAGCCATATTGACTCCACGTCACAAAACGGATTCCTCTGGCAGATCGAAGGAGGAGAAATACTAGTAATACTAATTATGATATTCCGCAGAGTATGGCATCGCCGCACTCTGCCGCAAGGGATACAGCGAGGACCAATCTGTAACCCCTACATCGGATAATTTTACCCCAAAAATAAGAAACTGCAACTTATAACAACATAAATATTACTGATATACTACACAGCTTAATTAAATAAAGCTTTAGTTGGATGTATATACATATATTACAGATTAAAGATTGCACAATTCAAAAAATTCAAGTGCAGCAGCTATCAAGGACTAGATCAAGTCGTTTCAGGGTAGAAAATCCACCCTCTGAGGGGGTCCAAGTCTTTGAGTCTGATTACTCTGATTATTACTCTGATTTGAATTTATATTAGGTAACTCTATTCACTAAAAGCACGTAGCTACATTTTAAAAGATGATTTATAATTTGAAACAATGGAGATTTGGATTTCAACGTTTGTCTTCCACATGCATACGTGCCGCTAGCGCCACGCTGGCCTAGTAAAATTACGCGTCCCACCACGCACCCGCTCCTTTCACATCAATTGGTAAAACTCCTGTTTTACTTTCTCTCGAGACAACAACAACTACTTACTTAATCAGTGAAATGTCCTGGTGTATGAGGGAATGATGTAGGGAAGGCATTGACATTATGGTAAGGGCATTTCTAGGTTCTTCTTTTCCAATCACTCGTGGCTTATTAAAAGTACTGTGCTACTCAAGAGCTTGCTCCCATAGTGTAAAATACGATGAAAATCTCCTGCTCGCCATCTCCGTAGTACCATTTTATTATATTCCAAACTATACTTGAGTGTGTTACTCATAATCAGAATCCCTCTGTCCTCTACTAAAAGGATTAGGAGAAGTTTAAGTAGCGTAACTTCAAAAAACCAGTGCGACACCTATGGTTCGACTACCGCAACTACCCCTAAATAACCCTCTATATTATTATTTATGATCAAAGCTCCGAGCCTAGTCTGGAGGTCCATAGAGGAGTTGCAGTCCGTACAGAAAGATTACTCCCCCATCTCGCGAGACATCTTCACTCCCTCATCCAAACACAACATCACGAGCTACTGCCCCATGTATGTGTCTGTGCATAAGACAGGTAGGGCCAATGGCTACCCGATTGACCATGCGTCCTCATAAATTGGAACATTGGTGATTTATAGAATTTGATGAAGTGAGAAAATCTTAGTGATTGTTGTGATTAAATTTCTTATTTTTCTTCTCTCTCTCTCTCTCTCTCTCTCTCGCTCTCTCATATATATGTGTGTGTGTGTGTGTGTGTGTGGGGTGTGTGTGTGCGTACGTGCGTGCGTGCGTGCGGGTGTGCATGCGTGTGTGTGTGTGTGTTTGTTTTATAAATTATTTTTATTTAAATTTATAAAAACTGCAAAAAAATATCTAAAATCTTTTTCAAATCACCAAACTTCATTTAGTAAGAGTTGTTTGCCATAAAATTGGTTTCAAGTATTTATTTATAGTGAAATTGCTCAAATTTTAACACAATTTAACATATTATAACACGATATATAATTTAAGAAAATTCGCTCATATTGCCAAGTTGAATGACTGGAACGTTTTATATTTTACAAAGGTGGTTATGATTTTTAATTTCCCTGACTTTTCCCTGACCTAACTTCAGATTTCCCTGACGAAAAATATCAATTTCATTTTTTTTTTTTTTTCTCTCTCGTCATTTTATTATACCTTTAATGCTTCTAAAACAAAAATCGTATAATTAAAAGAAGAAAAAAATATACTACTTATGTTTAACAATATCACTGCCCTCGAAGTGCTCAAACATCATAACAATTTAACATAAATGTAATACAATAATTTACGAAAATTCACCAGTACGATCATGCTGCATGACTTTTTATTTAATATTTTATAGTCTCTCAGTTTGTGATCTGAAGCTATTTGTTGAAGTACTTTTTCCTTACATGGATTTCTTAGCTCAGGGGATAATTCAAAATTTTCGTCCGACAGCAAAAAATGAATTTGTTTTCACCTACTACCAATCGTTGCCAGAGAGAGTATAACTTCCTCATTTCCCATCCCACAAAAATCGTTCGTTGGAAAGTGGCTCTGTGAATTTATAACACATGACTCCACATTCCAATGGACCAATTTCCCCCTCCTTAACCCTCCTCAGAAGTCCTAGCTTATGTATACAAACTAGTTTTGGGACTCTTACTGAATCAATCCACTACTCTGTTGGGTTTTTTCTCCCTAGTTCAATACTCAATGGATTTTTCTCACAAATAGTTTAGTCTAGGTGATGCAGTTACCAAGGAAGCCAATGGCATATCCATTCACTTTTTATTTGCGTGTAGCGTTGTTACTTTTGAACAGTTTACTCACAACTCTTGATAATTATTTTTGTCATTCGTATAACTCACCTATGAAATAATATGTACCTATTATGATAAAGTACGCTATTGAAGTTTGATTGTTTAGGAGTTATAATATATCCAAAAATGCTCTAAATGATTACACCAAGTTTTCATTTAAAAAACTCGATAACATTTGGTGGTTTTTGCGAAATTCCCTTACATTTTCCTGACTTTTCCCGACGCAAAGAATTCCCTTATAATTCCAGGTCATGAATAATTCCTTTTCCATGTCATGAATGAGGCGGGCAATTTTTGACATAATTAAGCTACAATAATAGAAACAAATTGACATGAATATGCATACAAAAATTTCTGGAATGAAAAAACAAATTGAAAAATATTTTTGATGCCGGCCACATTCTGACAAATATAACGATATGAACATCAGTTCAACTTCAATCCCCTAAACTGCTTATGTAATTCATTTCTAATACCCGCAATGGCGTGGAACAAGCGACTGGACAAGCGTATATACAGCCGGAGGAAGAAAAACATTCGACTTGCCACCTCAACAATACATGAGGGCGGACAGTGGAGAAGTCACCAAACTACTTGGCAGCACTCTTTCACTAATAGTTTGACGTCTTGCCAACAGAGTTCAAGTTAGAGGACAAAAGTTGCTTTCGCAATAAAAGGTAATGCTCCAAGATAAGAGACGAGCTAGAACTCCGGAGTTGGGCGTGGGAGACTTTTTTTACGTTGTTGTTGAGCCTAGAAAAAGACAATTTTTTTACTACCAGAGAATGGATAATACTTCAAATAGTAACAATATGTACAAATAATAACTGTTAGTGAGTCAGGAAAGGCCATAAATAATTTTACTAAATTTACTTCAACGATTTTTTATGCTAAATTTACATGGATAAATATTTACAAAATATACACATTCTGCAAATGATACCCTTCCATAATTTTCGCATTAATCTCAAATATGACACTTTTGCGCACGCTAACATCGTGCTCGATGCGCCATAACTTTGTTTTTAAAATGGGAAACGCATTTTTATTGCAGATTTGGAACCTACAGGAAATTTCATGGAAAACACATGAAACTTATCACTCAGACACTATTTTTTTTTTTTTTTTCATCACTTGAATTTTTGAGTGCACATTAACCGATGCATTTACGCGCAAAACGCAAAATTATGACATAGATATAGCAAAATATCGAGTTTTTGAAGATATTCAATCGATCTATTTTATTATTGTTGTTATTATTAGTTTTATTTTTTATTTTTTTGTTTCCCTAAGTCGTGTCAATTAGAAGATTCATAGTACCTACGAAAAGTGTGATCACTAATGCTGTCATGGTATACATGGTATGTCATTCATTGAATTCTCAACACACTAATAAACTCTCCTGTATAACTTATTTTTCAGCAAATTCCAGTTCCGAAGTCTAAAATAATACTGGAATTTATTGAAAACGTTGAATTAATTAGCCCAACGTGATTGGAATTATAATAAGTCCTGTTGAACCTCTATTCATCAAGATAATCCGAAGAAGCAACTCCGAGGGCAACTTCTGTGAAATCTAATCAGAACGGTTCAGAAGCGAAATTGTCTCATTCAGAATATAATTCAGTAGCTCTTTCGGTAAGTGTTAGACTGGAAGGGTTGAACGTGCGTTGCCTCCCGACAAAGTGAGAAGTGGCGGGAGAAGGGGGCAGTTGACTTCTGATTAACCCATTAATCCTTGACTCCCGACCATTGGAGCTCCCAAAGTTTTTAGGAAGCTCCAGACCCCCCGTTCTTGGCCTCCGGGGCCGCTATCCTTTTAAGCTTATGATCTTTGGTTCAATCCCTTATATCTGGCTTGAATCCCACCACCCACTAATATACAGAACTGATTCATCGCTCGAATGCTCATGATGTAGGGGCGGTGCGCCCCAAGTAGTCCATACAGAATACTAAGGAGCTGATCCGGACTCCTTCCCACTTTCCCGCCACTCCGACCAACTCTAACATCTCCGCCTCTCCCGAGACATTTCTTGGGGCCAATCTAAACCCCCGCTCTCCGAGAACGTCCCTCTCGACCGTTTTTTCTCCCTTCGTTTTTATTTCGTATTCAACACACTGCGGGGACCGGAGGGTCAGTGGGAAATACGAAATGGTTTTGTCCTTTTATTGCTTGACAATCCGCTTGTTAACAATGTCTGGAAATTGACTGTGAAAATTCTACATCACCATAATCCTTCGTCACGTGCGGCAACAAAGTTAAGAAGCTACAAACAAGATTTGTTCATACTTACAAACGTACACAAAATCCCTATTCACATACAAAGATTCAAAATATAATCGGTGTGAATGTTTCCTTTAAACTGAGTTTCCCAAAAATGAAAAAACTCCATATTTCGAGGACTGATCCTACAACTTATTTCCAACAAAAGTTTCTCCAAGGGCCAGTTCCACCATAGAAGGCAAAGGGAAGTTTGTCCAGAGTGGGGGGTTATCCCTCAAAAACAGCAGTGAGATGAATGTTTTAAATCAGGAGTAATTCGTAATCCCCCGTGGTAGAATGGACTCTAAGAACTTTTGAAAACCTCATTCACTTCAGAGCAATTAGGTACTCTAAAAATTTTGTCCGTAGATAACAATTTATTTTTCGAAAACTGACCGTAATTTTGCTTGAAATATAGATAAATAATCTAGCATTTAGTAATACTGCTGAAAAGATCGGTAAATTTCCAAGTCAGATGGAATCCAATACTACTGAAAAGATCGGTAAATTTCCAAGTCAGATGGAATCCAAACTATTTCAAAACTTTGCAAATTATTACAGAAACGTTTATTATTTGTCTATTGGATAGCTCTTCTAGCAGAACACTTTTAACTATAATTTATTATTAAAAAAGTCCAATATTTTATGTATTATCCCAAAAAAGTTCAAAAATTAATTTAAAAAAATTTTTTTTTCTCCTGAACTTAGTATTAGGCATCCCAAAAATGCTCTCCACATCACGCCTTCATATCTCAAAATTGTGGAAAAAAGTAACACTCCATATCACGATATATGGGCCGAAGTATTCGGCTTCCAGCATTTAAATTGGGTTTGTATCAAAATCCTGTCAAAATATTATTTTTTAATTTATTTTTGAGCCCATGAAGACTATTGAAAAGGGTATCGAAAAATATCTTGCGGTGAAACTCATATCCCATAAGAAAATTGTCGATTCTGAAATAGGTGTCTAGATTTTGAAAATAGACTAAATGATACGAGACGTTCGCGAACAATCAATTTGAGACACGAGACTCTAGACCCTGACCAATTAATCTAAATTCTTACTAAGGGATTGACTACTTGATGTTACGTACTTTTGAGATGCGAGCGTAGCGAGCATCCAGACTACTAATCAAAGCAGAAAACGGATCTGTGTGAAATCTTATGGCGACTGGAGGGCTGAAAATACCACGCAGTGGGTAGTCGAACTAAAGAGCGAGTCAGGGTCTGTAGTCTTGTGTCACAACTTGATTGTTCGCGATGGTGTCGTCTGAATGATTGAAAAATTCATTGAATTTGTCTAACAGCATTCGGTGCGAATGTGCCAGAACAACGTATGGCTTCCTAAATTGTCGGAGTGATTTTCAATCAATCACAAAGAGCTAATATTGAAGGTTTGGAAATTTAAAAAATTGTTAAGTAATGTCGTAAAATTCCGATACAAACATTCTGTATTTTGCTGTCTTGGGTATGAAGGTAAGCTCTATAGTATTCGTGCAAGAAGTCGTAGGGGGGGGGGGGGGAGACGTTACTTACCTCGCTCCCTCTCAAACTTGGTTGGTTTACGTTTCGCGATGCGTAGAATACAAAAATAAAAAAGGAATCAATTATAAATAACTCACCAACTTTCCTAGTACTTAACACGAGCCGACTCACAGAAAGAAAATTAATTAGGTAAAATAAATCATCTACGTATGCTTCAGAAATCCTTCTACAGGTGACACAATTTATAAGATACCCGGTTTCGTGAAGTCATGAAGTGAAAACTTTATTGTAATAATTTCAGAGGATTAGGAGCGTCGTAGTCACAAGGCGATTTCTGCTATGTTCCACCAGTTATAATTTGCTCCTATGTTGTTGAATTTTTCCTGCCAAAGTTCTAGCCCTTAGAGCAAATGGATGAACGTACAGCGACCCGGTGGTTTCATGTCATTGTGGTTGATGTCTATGTATGAGACTCGAAAACCATTTCTGATATCTTGAAGTTTACGAGATCTCGATTCTTAAATATTTCAGCCCTTAACTACTACCCATTAGTTTGTTACTGGCACATCCTCGGGATGTATTTCTACTCTACACCCATGGAGCTTCACGTTTCGGGTCTGGAGCTTCCTCAATTTACTTCATGGGATCCTGCTGTCTGGGTTAAAGTTCAGTTCTCAGATCCTTCGACAACCCGAAGTTCAAATAAGATAGAAACAGTCGAGGGTTAACCATCTGAACGTCATTTTCAAAATTCAAATTTTACCTTTCATCCTGCAAGACTCACTTAGCAAAATCACGACAAAAAATGCTTGCATACGAGTCTGCAACACATTGGGACATTTTCATGTTTGTTTTCTTATTGTATTTATTACTAAGCAAATCTCAACCGTGCATTGCACGGCGGGGCGTACAGATCAATTAAATGGGCCATTAATTTATTGAATGGGCCAGTACTTCATTGAATTCAAGCCAGGCTACATCACCTACCCCAGTAGCGTTGTTGTTACACTTGTGTTGCCGGGATAATAGTAAATTAAGAATACAAAAGTCGCAAAGTTAATTTTATAAGGCGTCTAGTCTAATTTGATTAACGTGTAGTGTTAATTTTCTTGTGCGTAAATTACACAATGGCACCTACGAAGAAATCCAAACGATCGGAAAATACAGAACAGGCACGTTCCAGCTCATCCCATTCAGTGGACCAACACGGCGAGGAGTTTGGAAAACAGGTAAAACTTCGACATGGCGAACCAACCGGTCTTGGTGTCAACCGGCTGAAAAGGCTTACCCAAATGGAATCTCAGGCAAACATGAACATCACTATGTTGGATTCTATTTTAAAGAAATACAGTATACAGATCAATTAAATGGGCCATAAGAGAAACCGCCCACCCGTGGGTACTTAATTGAATTTGCGATCGTGTTGACTCATTGTTCCGACACCCGTGGGTACTTTATTGAATTCTAGAAAAACTGGATTCTAGATCCACTCAGCTGATCTGGGATCGGTCAGTTGTGTTCAGAAGTCCCTCAAGGGCCCACATACCAAATCTCAGAATCGTGGGATCATTAAAGAAAAAACTAGATTCTAGAGCCACTCAGCTGATCTGGGATCGGTCAGTTGTGTTCAGAAGTCCCTCAAGGGCCCACATACCAAATCTCAGAATCGTGGGATCATTAGGGAAAAAACTGGACTCTAGAGCCACTCAGCTGATCTGAGATCGGTCAGTTGCGTTCAGAAGTCCCTCAAGGGGCTACATACCAAATCTCAGAATCGTGGGATCATTAGGGAAAAAACTGGATTCTAGAGCCACTCAGCTGATCTGGGATCGGTCAGTTGTGTTCAGAAGTCCCTCAAGGGGCTACATACCAAATCTCAGAATCGTGGGATCATTAGGGAAAAAACTGGATTCCAGAGCCACTCAGCTGATCTGGGATCGGTCAGTTGTGTTCAGAAGTCCCTCAATGGCCCACATACCAAATCTCAGAATCGTGGGATCATTAGGGAAAAAACTGGACGAATGGTCAACGTCATTTCTGATGGTCATAATCATCGTTGTGGCCACTTGGGACAATTTTCGTGAGCAATTTTTGTGACGATTTTTTTGTTATAGTGCCATATGAAAGACATGAAAATGTCAAAAGAACGCCAACGAGAGTGTGAATGTAAAAAGGTGTTATTGAGGGATAAGATCATAGGTTGGTACATATTATTAAAATTTTCACTTGGTAAAAGGCTAGGCACCTCCCTCGATATATTTGTATAAATAAGCTTCGATGATTATAAATTACTTTTTTCGCACGAGTCAACTTTCTCTCGGTTATTCTCAGCATTCGTATCAATTGAATATTAATGGATAAAACTGTTTCCATTTAATTATTTTTCCATTTCCAGGTTGAACGGCCGAACAGGTGCCACCGAGTTTGTGAATCGTGTTAACACCTCAAATAATTCAATTTGAGAGTAGCATGAGGTAGTAAGGGATGATAAAATAATAAATATGATTAATCCTTTGCATTATGTTGAAACTGTCTTAACCCGTGAACATTTGAAAATAGAAAAGTAAACCCTGCAAAGTATTACGCAAAGGTTTATTATTTCTGTACTAGACAGCACTTCTACGCAGAACACTTGTCCGTAATTATCAAACCCCGTTTATACCTAGTATATTTATTACCAAAACTCGGAGCTTTGCGCCTCGTGATTTTGAATTTCATCTATATAAGTCAATTGGAAAAGAAATCGGCCTCTCAAGCACCTCAGCTGATCAGTGTCTCAGCACCTCAGATCCGGGCCTTGTAATTGTTTCCGAGGTGTCCCAAAGGAGCTCCATCTTAAATTTCAGCACGTCAGTGGATTAGAAAAGTAATTAGCTTAACGGCTCCCACAGCTAATCAGAGTCCCTCCATAATTTGTAATATTGTATTGTGAATGGTTTACGACTCAAGACACAAGGAATCCTAAACGCAGAACTCTATCTTGTCTATAATCATCGAACAAAATCAATTATACATACGATATCTAAATAAAAATATAACTTCATAGCTGTAGAGGACTTCCGAGGAAACATTAATTAAATTAAATATTTCACCTAAACTTTACTAGCCCTTCTATATTTAACAAGAGCTGACCAACTGAAAATCAATAAGGCGATTACCTACCTACGCCTCGCAAGCCCAATAGGATACAGAAGTTATAATAAAATCGATTTCATGAAGTCAGAATTCCCTTTAAATTACTTATATCAGCTGATACAATTGTCAGAGTTTTCAGGGCTTTTTTTGATAATGTTTTACTGGGAACGATTCACTCACTCTTTAATGCTGCCTAAATTTTTCGTTGAACGCACATGCCCGTTTCCTCCATGGATGCTCCCATCTCCTAAATTTTGTTTTACTTTAAATAAAACAACAACTCTTCCTTCGGAATTCACATCAAAATTCTATGAGATCATTGAAAAATTACCCCCCTGCTCTGTCGCTTATCGTGATGGCTCTAAAACAATGACTGGAGTGACTACATATATCGATTCCAGAGCTCACAAGTTCTCCTTTCCGGCGAATACATCGATATTCACTGCTGAACTGTTTGCAATCCACAAAACATTGTGTTTAACGTCTCAAACCGAAGAGAGAATTGTGGTTTGTTCTGATTCACTCAGTACATTACAGGCAATTAAAAGAGAAGTAGAAGCGCATCCATTGATTGCAAGCATTCTTATCAACATAAAGAAATTCAAGTATTGTGGCAAGACTATTATAATGTGCTGAATTCTGGGACACTCTGGAATAATGGGTAATGAGATAGCCGACAAGTCTGCAAAATCAGCAGCAGAAGAACCGCCATCATCCCTCTTCTACATACGTTCTGATTTCATGACATTAATAAAATCGACTATTTGGAACAGTTGGCAGACGAACTGGCAGCTCATGCAGCACTAGAAACTCTGGGAAATAAAGAAGAGTGTTTTCCCCTGGTCATCATCTAGCCGTACTCGAAAACTTGTTGACGGATCCGTCATTTCACTCCAGAAGTTAAGAAGTTATCCTAACTCGCCTCATAACCGGACACTCACGACTCACTCATTCTCACCTTATGACAAGAGATCGAATCCCACCTCCAACTACTACTACTACTGTTACTTGTGGATGCCGACTTTCTATACGTCACCTGCTAGTGGAATGTGCTGTATTCAACAACATCTTACCAGGGCTACCAAAAGATCTAGAAGAACTTCTGGGAAATAGATCGACTCACTTGCAAGAAGTTTTCGACCACCTCAAGAAACTATCACTGTTTTATAAATTGTAGTTAATGTCCAATTAATTTTAATTACTTGTAATATTCGGCACCCATGACCACTGAATGGTTGAATGTGCTATAATAAAAAAAAGATTCACTCACACATTGATGTATTTTTTTCTTGTCGATCTAAAACAGCTAAAAGCCCTTGAGAAAAGCAAACCGATGAACGCACAGCGACCGGGGTGATTTCATTCGATTATTCGGGCGGATATCTATAAATGAAACTAAAAAAGATAAAAAATAAATAAATAAATAAAAAATAATCATAACAAAAAATAAAATACTGTTAAATTGAAACATTTTAAGATCTCGATTTTTGAAAATTTCAGCCCTTGGGTTCTACCCTCTAGAGTTGATCGAACTTAATGCTGATGTTATTGGAACGCCCTCGGCCGAAGTATGATTTATAAGCCGAATTAATTAAACTTTGGTCTAATACTTTTTGAGAAAAGCTTCGGATGGCGGACGGCGTAAGGCGGACAGACGGATTTTTTTATTCAATTTTTGGATTTTACGCATCTTGAAACGTAAACCAACAAATTTTGAAGGAGGGTTAAACAAATTTTTTTTGCTTGGCCGTTTGAAAATAAAAAACCAAAACTATTGAAATAGGCTTGAGCAGTTGAGAAAATCACTGCAAAACATAAGAATATTGGATTGTGAAATAGTTCAATAAAACACGTATAAAGACTACGGTTTCTGAATATCTCGATATTCAAAATGGAAAGGGGATGATGTAGCATCATTACAAATACAACGGATGCATGTAAAAATGTACGTCAATTCCAATTGTCGAGTAAGGTGGGATGAGGTTTACAATGGCCTACCGCGTTACCGCGCTAGTTGTGCCAACGTTAGAGAGCAGGTCGTGTGTCGAATTTTTCGCTGTGCAGATCTGTGAGGTTTCAGACGAAATGAGGTGAGTTTGTTTTTTCTTGTCTTATGTAATTATAGAATTTTCGAAGAAAATGGAGTTATTGCAATGGCTCCAATAGTTCGAGATAGAAAGTTTTCGAAATTTTCATCATGGGAATCCGTTTTGAGGCATTCTGAAATTATATATATATATAAAATGAAATAATAAAGTGAAATAGTATATATATATATATATATATATATATATATATATATATATATGAAAATTATGTGTGTATATATATATATATATATAGTTATCTTTCGACAGGATTGCTGCGTCGTTTTATCACAGACCACAGGACTACCGCGTCACATCCTGGCGCAACAAACCTGCGCCATAATCCTGGGTTCTTTGATACTTCGGCAAGATTGTCGCGCACGAGTCTTGAAGGATGGGTATAATCAAACCAATGAACGGCGCTCTTTCTCCAACATGGTTCGCAGGATTGTGGAACAAGGGGTGGTAGTTGGGTTGTTTGTTAGATGAAATTATAACTACCTACTGGGTTAGATGTTCCTCCTTGCGTTTTTTCGTTTCCGATGGCAGATCCCGTCGTTGATTATATTTTGATGAAAGGGGGTGTATTGGAAGTGAGTTCAGTCCTGTTGAAGCAAGAAAACAGTTGCTATGTCGCTGTTTAAGAAATTGTAATATTTAATGTTTTATGGAATTATACTTGAATAATTAACCTACATATCGGTCAGGATGAAACGTAAAATCTGTATTCTTTCAAAATGAGTTTTTTATACTGTAAGCATTGCAAACCCTACAAAACCTCTAACTTCTTCAACTTCCGTTTTATATTACCCCTTGTATATATAAAATAGGTTCTAATAGGTAAAAAATCAGAGGAATCCGATTTTCTAGGTCTCGTCGCGCGGCGCGTCTCATGGAGGGGGTAATTTCAACATTTTTCTTATTTCATCATTTAAAATGTGAGAAAAATAGGTTCTAATAGGTAAAAAATCCGAGGAATCCGATTTTCTAGGTCTCGTCGCGCGGCGCGTCTCATGGAGGGGGTAATTTCAACATTTTTCTTATTTCATAATTTAAAATGCGAGAAAAATAGGTTCTAATAGGTAAAAAATCCGAGGAATCCGATTTTCTAGGTCTAGTCGCGCGGCGCGTCTCATGGAGGAGGTAATTTCAACATTTTTCTTATTTCATCATTTAAAATGTGAGAAAAATAGGTTCTAATAGGTAAAAAATCCGAGGAATCCGATTTTCTAGGTCTCGTCGCGCGGCGCGTCTCATGGAGGGGGTAATTTCAACATTTTTCTTATTTCATCATTTAAAATGTGAGAAAAATAGGTTCTAATAGGTAAAAAATCCGAGGAATCCGATTTTCTAGGTCTCGTCGCGCGGCGCGTCTCATGGAGGGGGTAATTTCAACATTTTTCTTATTTCATCATTTAAAATGTGAGAAAAATAGGTTCTAATAGGTAAAAAATCCGAGGAATCCGATTTTCTAGGTCTCGTCGCGCGGCGCGTCTCATGGAGGGGGTAATTTCAACATTTTTCTTATTTCATCATTTAAAATGTGAGAAAAATAGGTTCTAATAGGTAAAAAATCCGAGGAATCCGATTTTCTAGGTCTCGTCGCGCGGCGCGTCTCATGGAGGGGGTAATTTCGACATATTTCTTATTTTGTCATTTAAAATGTGAGAAAAATAGGTTCTAATAGGTAAAAAATCCGAGGAATCCAATTTTCTAAGTCTCGTCGCGCGGCGCGTCTCATGGAGGGGGTAATTTCAACATTTTTCTTATTTCATCATTTAAAATGTGAGAAAAATAGGTTCTAATAGGTAAAAAATCAGAGGAATCCGATTTTCTAGGTCTCGTCGCGCGGCGCCTCTCATGGAGGGGGTAATTCCAACACTTTTCTTATTTTGTCATTTAAAATTTAAAAAAAAATAATTTTTAGCAAGTAAAAAATAGGAGGAATCCGATTTTCTAGGTCTCGTCCCGCGGCGCGTCTCATGGAGGGGGTAATTCCAACACTTTTCATATTTCATCATTTAAAATTTGAAAAACAAAAATTCTAATAGGTAAAAAATACGAGGAATCCGATTTTTGAGGTCTCGTCGCGCGGCGCGTCTCATGGAGGCGGTAATTTCAACACTTTTCTTATTTTGTCATTTAAAAATTAAAAAACCTAATTTTTAACTGGTAAAAAATACGAGGAATCCGATTATCGTGGTCTCGTCGCGCGGTGCGTCTCATGGAGGGGGTAATTCCAACACTTTTCTTATTTTGTCATTTAAAATGTAAGAATAATAATTTCTAATAGATAAGAAATCCGAGGAATCCTATTTTCTAGGTCTCGTCGCGCGGCGTGTCTCATGGAGGGGGTAATTCCAACACTTTTCTTTTTTTTTGTCATATTAAATTTGAAATAAATACTGTAATAGGTAAAAAATCCGAGGAATACCATTTTCTAGGTCTCGTCGAGTGGCGCTCCTCATAGAGGGGGTAATTCTGACACTTTTCATATTTCGTCATCTTTTATTTGAACAAAATAGTTTCTATCAAGTAAAAAGTACGGGGAATCCGATCTTCTAGGTCCTGTCGTGCGGCAGGTCGGTTTTGGGAGGTAATACAAGACTTTCTGTAAAATTGCAATTGAAAACATATAACCGAAAATTCCTTAGGAACATTGTCTGAGAGCAATTGAATCTTCTTTTTATTTGTAGCAGAAACCGAAAAAGAATTCAGGGCTCCAATGTGGATGAAGGAGTGGATAAGGATCATATTTGCTCCCTATAAATCCTTGTGTGTTTAACGAAAAATATATCTGAAACTCTCCATTCAAGTGATGTAGCTGATCAAAAATGCTATTTTCCTCCCTTTCCTTTCGAGTTTCTTGTCACTCCTTTGTGCTTCCTCAGCAACCTAAATTCCGGCCCCCATAATAATTCTCGGAATAATCCCTTAACCTATAACCTTTAAATTACACCCTTTCGAATTGAGTGAGTGTGGTACAAAGTGTCAAAGATCATCTTCGGGTGATGTGGGGTTTTTCAGCCAAATTTCGTAATCTTTGGTGTAGAAGTATCTGAAAAAAGCGTCGAACGGCGGACGGTGTGGTGTAGAAGTAGGGCGGACGACGAGCGGATTTTTTAAAATCGATTTTGGTAATTGACGTATCTCAAACGTAAACCATCAAATTTTGAGGGGAATTGAAAAAAGTCCAGTCATGCAGCATGACCTCATGAGCGAATTTTTTAAGAAATCTTCGACATTTCAGTCGTTATTGATCGTGTAGAGAAATTTTAGTTTATGATTTTGATAGACAAACATGGAATCAAATTCTATCTACAGCATGGTTCTAGCCTTAAACAGCATGGTTCTAGGATTGGTTATACAGGGATACTTCCATAAGAATAGTTCAATCTGAATTTGGACAATGTTTCATGCAAATATTACCGATTTTTACAACTAGCGAACGGCATTATTTCGATTTTTGACTGATTTTTCAACTTTGGAAATTTTGAAAACTTGATACATATTCTTATAGGAAATTTTACGCTGATTCCGAATATACCACATGTTAGTATGCTGAAAAAATTATTTCGCACAACAAATTGCAAAAAACAGGCTATTTTGAAATTTTTGACTACATTTTTGAAAATTTCAACCCGAAGATGTAATCCGATCATGCTGGCCAACGAACTTGAACTTTCGTTTTGTGTTCTTAACATTTTAAAATTTGTTTGAAGTTTCTAGCACAATTCTACGGACAGTTATCGTCTGGAATGACACATACATACATACATACATACATATATACATACATATATACATATATACATATATACATATATACATACATACATAAAAAAATGCGTTAAACTTCAGAATATGATTCAGAATAGCCTGAAACGGATTTCTGCATAAAATTTTTTCAAAAATTCACATTCTACAAATTTTGAGGCGAGAGCAATAGCTTAATTTTCTTCAAAAATTCGCTAAAAAAGTGATAGTTCTTAATCGATCACAAAAGCGCCACTATCAGAGGGATGATCTCCCCAAGTACCATCCAAGCTTGTGCGAAAACAGACATAGTGTCTTACGAGAAAATAATTCTTGGAGGCAGACGGACAAACGGTCATTTACACAAAACGGAAATTGCCAAAGAATGTCTACAGTATAAAATACGAGTGAAAATATGATTTTGGTGAAAAAACGTGGTTCTGCGATTACATTTCATTCCATGAGGTGCATCGTTCAAAGTTTACAATTTGTTCAAATACGTTCTCGAAATCAGGTTAATTCCAAATTTTGATGTCATCCCTAGTGACTTGACGTGAACAACATTATTATTATAATTTTTTAATATATCACATGGGCATGAAGGAAAGTTTAAAGAAGGGAAATTTGAAAAATAGTTGAGATTTCAACGTTCGATGTTTTGCCCGAAACTCGGCGGTTGCCCAAGGTTTTGATGGATGAAAAACAGTTGAAAAACGCAGCAAATTCTTGACAAAGGTTTATTATTCCCGTTACAGACAATAGGTACACGTCACTTCCACGTTCAACACTTTCATATTTTCTGTGATCAATATTGCATTGCTGAATTAATACAGATGCCTACTGTAGTATCTCTTCAATCTAGATAATTTTATCTATCAAAATATTTTTTGTGATGATAATTTGTTAGTGTTGTTCGGTACTACCTAGGTAGTTAGATTTTGCGATTTACATGACCATGGACTTGTGTGGTTTAGAGTTGTCTAACCAATAAAATAATTATGTTCCCAAAACATTGGAAAACACTTCAAAACCCAATTTTTATGTGTTTTTTTTAACACAGAATGTGTTTTAGCCATGGACTAACTAGCCGAAAATGGAACGCGGGATGGTAACGAAATGTGTGACGGATGATTTTCACGTACAACCGAGTCGTTGCTAGGGATATGGTACTTCGTCGTTTTTCATCCCACAAAATTCGTTGACCATTCGTTCGAAAGCTCTCGATTTATCCAACAATATTATGTTAACTACTGCGAAGTGCGTGTCCAACAAACTGAGTTATGAGCATGGTTATATAAATAATTGTTTACACACAGGTGATCATTCTCAATAATTGATATTGTGAACATGATTGCAACCGCTTGTTAATTTCTGATGATTTCATTGAGCTTGTGTTTCGATGATTTGATTCATAGCAGGTGATCTGAGTATTACGAAAACGGTTTGATTTGTGAAGCGGAGGTTAAATAATTTGAATAGGTAATTTCTATACTTTACACTCTAGGAAGCTGTAATTTCGTTTGTAGCCTCTTTAGGACATTTACTTGACGATGCTCAGGGTCCGGATCAGATGTGTGGCTCTTAAAGCTAATTTCTATGCTTTACACTCTAGGAAGCTGTAATTTCGTATGTAGCCTCTTTAGGACATTTACTTGACGATGCTCAGGGTCCGGATCAGATGTGTGGCTCTTAAAGCTAATTTCTATGCTTTACACTCTAGGAAGCTGTAATTTCGTATGTAGCCTCTTTAGGACATTTACTTGACGATGTCCAGGGTCCGGATCAGATGAGTGGCTTTTAAAGCTAATTTCTATACTTTACACTCTAGGAAGCTGTAATTTCGTATGTAGCCTCTTTAGGACATTTACTTGACGATGTCCAGGGTCCGGATCAGATGAGTGGCTTTTAAAGCTAATTTCTATACTTTACACTCTAGGAAGCTGTAATTTCGTATGTAGCCTCTTTAGGACATTTACTTGATAAATCGCTCTTGATTTATCACGAATTTATTTCGTATTTTTTTTCGTAGTTTCATACTATAACTATATAAATTGATGTTATAAATGAATAGTAAACAATGACGCTTATTTGGTTGTCACTTGGTTGCGCGACAACGCAAACACATTCTGTGTTTCAATAATTTCGTCCGAAGTATGTAAATAGAGGTAACCGGGGGTCCAGGGGCCTTGCCCCCTGGCGAGGCGTGGAGCCCCGAGTTTTTTTTTTTTTTTTTTTTTTTTTTTTTTTTTTTTTTTTTTTTTTTTTTTTTTTTTTTTTTTTTGCCTAAAAAATTCTTGGGTGATGAAGGATTGGACTGCTGAGTTTCGGGGCACTACGAAAACCTAAATGCAGCGCCTGTGCAAAGTTTCAGATTTTTGACATTTCCATGTCTTTACTAAGGCCTCCCTGGATAGGAAATTATTACAATTTGCATCACTCAAAGCGTTACATAACGGAAAACTTCTGATAATTTTTGCATACAACGACTCAGTTGTTACGTTTGTTCACCTTCTTCCTGTTTAAGGCCAATGTGGACAGGAGTTTAATATGATTCTGAGATAAGAGATAGTGCTATGGCCGCACCAAAAGTTTATTCCATTTTTGTAGAAACATTTTCATTAAAAATTAAAATTTAATTATGGAAATGTTCTCAAGACGAATACGAGATTGGAAGTATCATTCATCATTTTGAAATGTTTTGTAATTTTGTCTTCAAAATTGCAATTACAAATTGAATTTGATTGACTTTTTTTTTTACAAATTCGATAAAGCCACATTCTTAAAACTACACTTTCATTCATTAAATGTAAATGCTCGCATTTTCAGCGCCTCGCACAAAGACGAGTAGTTGCACACAAACTTAATCGCTATAATTATTAGATTCGTAAGCTAGCCTATCTGCCATTTTAATTCTATTTTCATAGGCTAGGACTATGTTGTCTACGTTTGCGAGTATGGAATTATGCTCCTGAGAGATCCAAGACTCTCGAAACCCAGGTCGGAGAAGATTTGTTTAATTTGCGTAGCCCTATTATACTTTCGCTGGTTGTTTCCCACCCCATCCAGATCCAAAAGTTATTGGTAACATCTGTAGGTGTATCTTTCCTCCGCACTCTCAAGGCCAATGTGGACGACAGTTGTGCGAGAGAGAGGGTAGATAAAAAGTTTATTCCAATTACTTCTACAAGGGATGAATCAATTTTCCTGTTCCAACATATATTTGAGTTTGTATCTACGAGAATATTGGAAATATCATGGAACTTAGAAAAAATAAAATACAAAATTTTAAATTTCGTTTTCAAATTGCAATTTCAAATTGATTATTTTTTTCAATTCAAAAAATCAGGTTCAAGCCGTGTTTGGGAACTATATGAGAACATGTAGGCACAAACAAGAAAAAATTTCCTTGATAATTAGAGGCGGAAAAAGAAATTTAGGACTGGCGAACGCGATCTTGGGCGGCGCGCTTTGTTTTCCTTTGATCTTTCCCGACTGGAGGACTTTGGATATCTCAAGCTGCCCCCTCCTCGGTTCGGGGCCTTGCCATTATTCAGGTTTAATACAGGTCTGTAGCCCTTCAATTTCCTTGCTACTAATTCCTTCGTATTTTCACAAACGTTTTTAGTAAACCTGTGTAAACTACCTGTGAAAAAGACTCAGTGCACAGCTTACGGTTGTAATAAGCGAAAAAAGATTGCAGAAGCTGGCGAAGCAACAGTTTCATTTTATCGTTTTCCTATTGATCTTGAACTCGGAAAGAAATGGATTTATACAATTTAGAGGGGCCATTGACAGGCAAACACAATTGAAAACGTGAACAGCAATTATCCTGATGGTTTCGATACTGAACGCTCTCTCCTAGTTGAGTGAGTAGTCTATGATTATTGAAAGTTCCGAATAATTACTACGTCACAAAGGGCTGTGATGTAGTTACTATTCGAAACTTCGAAAAATCATAGAAATATGTATAATCATCGAAGGAGAGCGTGATTGGTGTCAAAATTCTCAGGATGATATCGAGTTGTATTAAAAAAGAATAATAAATAATGCACCCAAGTCGAAAACAACTAGTAAGAAGACAGTAATCTAGGTAGGAGGCCCCTCTCGTTCATTCTATAATTGCTAATCGCTAGACTTGTTGGGGGAAAAGTACCTTCTTATAACAGTTTTTTCTTCTTCGGGAGTTGACAATTTTTTTTTTTTTTTTTTTTTTCTCGCCAAAATCAAAATTACCACTCTCATTTTTACGTTTTAGATAGTTCTGAATTTGATTTGTATCAATTCTGTCGGTAAGAGGATGTTGTTTGTCCGAGTAGGTATCCCAAAATACTTGTAACGACCAATTCCTTAGTTTACCTCAGGAATTGATTAAATTCTCGGGGAATTATTATTGCTGATTGTTCCCTATCAGTTTCTTTATTCACATATTAATATTTCACTCTACGCAAACGAATAAAGCGCAATTTTCTCAAGGTCTATTCATCGAATCTGCCCCAAATTTGGAGGTTACCTAGGCGGGGAAAGAAGATTTAATTGCCCCATATAAAATTCGACACGATCATAACTTAGTAGCTGCTCCTCGTGCAAGAATGAAATACTTTTAACTTGCATTACGTCTACACGTTTCATTCGATATAGACGACATTTTCTGGGAATGTGCGGATGGTCTCCGGTCAATTTCTCTCTCAAAAATTAATATTTTTCACCACTCAAGCGCAAACAAAAACAACAACAAAAAATTTCAAGTCATGCAGCATGATCGCATGACGGAATTTTCCTGATTTATTGTAGGATAATTCTGTTAAATTATCGAATTTTCATATTCGTTCCTATTCATTCATTCCTATTCGATGCTGAAGTGAGGACCCCCCCCCCCCCCCAACCATTCGCTCTTGGTGCGGTAGTGTATACTTTCATTTTGATGAATCTCTCTAATCACCATAGTGAACTCCGATGCTTATTTGATTTCTATTCAACTTGAGATGCTGGTCATTGGAACGGGATCTCTTTGGGCGTAGTAGAGTATAATTACAACTTACAGAATCACCCTAATCAGCAGAGTGAACTCTGCACCTAATTTGGTTCCAATCAAACTTAAGACGCTAGAAATTGGAACGGGACATCTTTCGATGTGGTAGAGTAATTATATTACAACTTAACAAACCCTTCTAATCAGCTGAGTGGGCTCATTAGCTTCTTTTGTTCCTATTCAGCTTTTCTGATGTACCTATCTATACTGAATTTTTAAACGGGGCCTCTCTGGGTATGGTAGAGCATAATTACAACTTGCGATACCACTTTGATCAGGTACAAGTTGAAACTTGATTGTTGAAATTTGAATTGAAGCTTTTTCGGTACTGCTGGATAAACATGGCAAAGTATGGAGTAAGTATAACTTTTACAGTGGTGGTGGCAAAAACCTTCCGCGTCGTCCCAATCAGCCCAAATGTGTGAATCGACAAGTGCATCACACGAAAACAAAAGTGTCACTCTCGTTCAAGTGGGTGAGTAAGACCAGGAAATAGTCACATTTTCAATCAATATACAATTTCCATCATAAGACGAAGGAAAGAATTATCGTATTCTTAGGATCAAGTCATCAATGATGCCCACACACGTATACACCTACTTATAGTAGGAAAAATGTATACATTTTTACTTTCTAAGGAATATTAAAAAAAAGTCCAGTCATGCAGCATGACCCCATGAGCGAATTTTTGAAGAATATTACCAATTTTTACAACCAGCGAACGGCATTATTTCGATTTTTGACTGATTTTTCAACTTTGAAATTTTTGAAAACTTGATACATATTCTTATAGGAAATTTTACGCTGATTCCGAATATACCACATGTTAGTATGCTGAAAAAATTATTTCGCACGACAAATCGCAAAAACCAGGCTATTTTGAAATTTTTGACTACATTTTTGAACATTTCAACCCGAAGATGTAATCCGATCAAGCTGGCCAACGAACTTGAACTTTCGTTTTGTGCCCTTAACATTTTAAAATTTGTTTGAAGTTTCTAGCACAATTCTACGGACAGTTATCGTCTGGAATGACACATACATATATACATACATACATACATACATACATACATACATATATACATACATACATTAAAAAATGCGTTAAACTTCAGAATATGATTCAGAATAGCCTGAAACGGATTTCTGCATAATTTTTTTTCAAAAATTCACATTCTACAAATTTTGAGGCGAGAGCAATAGCTTAATTTTCTTCAAAAATTCGCTAAAATATTGAGCATTATTTTCGTTTGCTATTATGAAAATCAAGGTCCCATACGTATTTGCCAAATCCGTTTCACGCATCAGAGAGTCTCAATTTCTATTTCAAAGTTTTTGTGATGTGTTATGTATGTATCGCTCATTCCGGGCCGCAATTTTCATACAAAAAATCGGAAATTTGAAGATTTTTTTTTTTTTTTAAATTTTCCAGGCCATACCAAAAGTTGAGCTTCCTTGGTCCATTTCACTATTGGTGCGTTTTGAACGAAAAAATGGTTGAAAGTAACCCCCTTGAATGTGGCACATAAAATGTAGTTATGAACGCTGATTCAACTGGTTCTATCCGTTTTGGTTAATTATTTTTATTAATTAACCTTTGTAATCTACCAAAAAAAAATTTTTTTAACCCCCCCCCCCCCCCCCCCTTAAAATTTGTAGGTTTACGTTTCAGGATTCGTAAAATCCGATAATCGAATTTGGAAAAAAAACCTTCCGCCGTCCAGAGCTTTCCTCCGAAACTACTGGACCGAACTTTATGAAATTAGTATTGTTCATGCAACTTGCATCCAGTTCGATCAACCCTGATACCTCGTTTATACATTCAGCCCACTTCCGTGAAAGTTGGAAGTGAGCAGGGAAGAGGGCAGCGAAAGCATGTAAACACCTCACTCGCGCTGCCCCTTGCTCCTCCCACTCGTCCTGCCTGTGCTCCCTCCACTGGCGGTTTTTTTGGTGCGGACCTCAAAGAGCGGGCAGTGCGAGTGGTAGTGAAGGCGGTATGTTAAACGCCTCACTCGCGTGACTGCCAGTCGTACTCCTACCGTAGTCCGCCTTCTCTGTTTTTTCTTCTATATTTTGTTTTGTGTATTTATTTATTTTTAATTTTATTATTATTATTATTTGTTTAAAGTATATTTTGTAAGGTAACAATTACGATCGAGTGGACCAATAAGTTAACGTTAAAGTTGAACTAAGATGGATAATTTATTAGGTAGGGTTGTCTTCACTGGCAACATACTATTCTCATCTTCATAGTATTATGCACAAAATCTCGGAAGAATTTTGTATTTGCAAATAAATATAGCATCATTCTAAAATTCAGTTTTCGTCACTCTCGTATAAATACCTACACGTCGCGTTTCATGCAATAAAAATTAAGCATCCATAATATAATATGGATAATTAATCTATAATATAGATATAAAAATAACTATATCTCTGAGGTCTATTAATCCTTTTTAAAATACCAGGGTTTTCTGCAAGTAACTGTATGGACACAATCATTGTGGGAAATATTTTTATTATTGCAGATAGGTGACCAGAGTTAAAACACCAAGGAAGCATAGGTACAGCTTCATAAAATACAGCTATCGAATAATAAAGACGTATTCTATAGAGCATACCCACGGTGGGTAACCCACCCAAATGACTAGACAAATTTAAATTAATAAATAAATTAAAATGAATATGAGAAATTGAAATAAATACCTAAGAAATATTGTTTTACATGATTTCATGTGAAAATAAGAACTGTAAATATACGGATCCTTGATAAAACTGGAACTACTAATGTAAACAGCTCAAGAGGGATTCTGTAGAACGTACCTAACTAACTCTTCGCTTGACAATATGAAATTCAAGTGCCCATTGCTCAGGAAACTGAGAATAACAAAGTATTCACAGTGCAGATTTGGAAATAATATTCCACAGGTCCTAGGTACCTATTTACTTCTACTATGAAAACTTAGTAATATCATAATTATGTTCAATTTTTCTAAAGCTTCACACAAAAAATATATACATATATATTTTTTTTTTTCGATACTACATTTTTAATCTAGTATACAGGGTGTATTGCAAGCAGATGACAATACTCAAGGGGGTTAAACTCGACCAAAAATGTAGTTCAACAACGCCAACCGCAACTCTCTATCTCAATCCGTTTCAGAGATATGTCATTTTTAATGTTTTATCGAAAAACCCATGTTTTTTAGCATATAAACCCCAATTTCTCTATTTTACCTCACTTTATCTCAACATTCGACCCAATTTTCGGAATTGATGCACCTTTGTTCTTCAAAAGTAGAAATTCAAAAGTTTATCGTTTCTAAATAAGTAACATTCCTTACAGTACTAGAAAGTTTCCTACGTTTCTAAATAAAAATACTGCAAACTGGGGGCTCTCACAAAAGAAGGGAAATTTAATCAGCTTTTCAACGGTATGCACGAAATTAAGATTATCTTCCAATTTCATGGAGAAATTCAACAAAAAATGTTAGTAGGAGGTAGTTGGTAAAGTTTATTTTCTAATTTTTTAAATCTGGAATAAATAAAAAAATTATCATGTAGTGAATTAGAATTTTAAACTTCTACTGAAGAAATGGCCAGTTTGTACTTGAACCAACTTGAACCCCCCCCCCCCCCCCCCCCCCCCCCCCCCCCCCCTCCCACAACTTTTTGTAGGTTTCTTCCAACGTTTTTTCACACTGCAACTTGAATTTCTCCATGAAATTGGAATGACCTTAACATTTGGATCATACCGTTGAAAAGCTGATCAAGTTTCCCTACTTTTGTAAGATCCTTCAGTGTGCAGTATTTTTTTATTTTTCAATTAGAAACGTAGGAAACTTTCTAGTACAGTAAGGAATGTTACTTATTTAGAAACGGTAAACTTCTGAATGGATATTAGGGGTTTTAGGTGGTACTTTTCAAGAACAAAGGTACACCAATTCTGAAAACGGGGTCGAATGTTAAGATAAAGTGAGGTAAAATGGAAAAATTGGGGTTTCTATGCTAAAAAACATGGGTTTTTCGATAAAACATTAAAAACGACATATCTCTGAAACGGATTGAGATAGAGAGTTGCGGTTGGCGTTGTTGAACTACATTTTTGGTCGAGTTTAACCCCCTTGAGTATTGTCATCTGCTTGCAATACACCCTGTATACTAGATTAAAAATATATAGTATCGAAAATATATATATATATATATATATATATATATATATATTTTTTTTTGTGGAGCTTTAGAAAAATTGAACATAATTATTGATATTACTAAGTTTTCATAGTAGAAGTAAATAGGTACCTAGGTCCCCTAGGACCTGTGGAATATTATTTCCAAATCTACACTGTGATTACTTTGTTATTCTCAGTTTCCTGAGCAATGGGCACTTGAATTTCATATTGTCAAGCGAAGAGTTAGTTAGGTACGTTCTACAGAATCCCTCTTGAGCTGTTTACATTAGTAGTTCCAGTTTTATCAATGATCCGTATATTTACAGTTCCTATTTTCACATGAAATCATGTAAAACAATATTTCGTAGGTATTTATTTCAATTTCTTATATTTATTTTAATTTATTTATTAATTTAAATTTGTCAGGTCATTTGGGTGGGTTACCCACCGTGGGTATGCTCTATAGAATACTAGACTAAAATTGGGATCGAACAAAGAAAGAATCTCGAAAATCGGTTGACAATAATGGTTTGGGCAGCGTCGACAAAATTTGTGTCACACACACACATACACACACGCACACACACACACACACACACACACACACACACACACACACACACACACACACACACACACACACACACACACACACACACACACACACACACACACAAACACACATACACACACCACAAATAATACACAGACATACACCTATGGTATTCTTCCACAGATTCGGTCTTAGAATGGTCTGAAATGGTATCTACCAACCTCGTACCTACCTACATACAATCAGATATGAGCAAACACATATCTGAAAATACAAATATGTATTTATCCTTTATTTTTTATTATTTATAGTTGCATTTCTTTGTAGGTACCTATATGAATAAATTTGTAAGTATTCATATTTTGGCTACGAATATTAAAAATTTATACTCGAAACCATGAATATAGAAATTATATTCAAAGAATATGAATATTTCAATACTATAGAAGTGCATATTATTATTCAATTTTTTTTAATATAAAATAATAATATTCACGTAGGTATTCAATCAATATTAATATCTGCGCACCGCGTCGAAAAATTTAGCGGGGTGTGAATACGATTTTACCGTCACGTTTTTTTCCGTCACACTGTTTTGACAACCAAGCCGTTGCTGGGGAAATGAAACTTCTTTATTTTTCACCGGACAAAAATCGTTCTCCACTCGTTGGAAAGCTCTCGATTTATCACGCATTTCTTTCGTACTTGTTCTTCTATTAATGTCGTTGTTCTATATTTAGATATTTATGTTATAAATGGATATAGTAAACAATGCCGCTTCTTTTGTTGTCACTTGGTTGAGAAGTTAATCTTGCTTATAGTAATTGTAGACGATCACCATAACAGAAAATTACCTACTTAGGTACTCTGTTCTAATTTCGATTTTTAAAACATTTATGTCGTAGTTTTAAATTTATTTACATTTACGAATTAGCGGGAAGAAAGCATGTTCCATGTTTTAGCATTTTAGCCGAAGGCTCAAGACGGAAAGTTACCGAGGGTCCAGGGGCGGAGCCTGTCCACTTTTACTTTCCCAACATCCCAACAGAGTAGAAAGTAATGTCCAAATCGTCATAGAAGTTTACACTTCTCCCGTGTGGTCTTTAGCACACCTGTGTTTTTTTTTTGTATGTTTGCATTTTCAAAATAAGATGATGAAATTCACCCTAAAGACCCTTGAATTTGAGATTATCTGTTTTACAAGATAGGTAAATGGACTACTTTTCAAAATGCATCAAAATTCTGCTTTCAGGAAATGTATTGCACAATAACAGGTAAATATTATGAATATCATTTACAATAATAATTCATAAAATAAATTATAACAAAATTCATTATTGACTATTATCAATTACTTATCACTTTTTTGAGGGAGCCTCATCCCTTAGAGACATTGATCTACATTTTCTGGGATCCTTTAGGGGGGGGGGGGGGGTGCCTTTTACTGGAATATCGCCTATTAGGCATCATAAATAGAATGGAAAGAAAAACCAACCAAAAACACACACGAATCTGGGCGCCGGTACCTAACCGCGTTATAGGCAAGAAGTGATAGTTGGTCTGCGGGTAAAAAATGTTAACAAGAAATCAAGAAGCTAAATAAAACCCGAATGCGAAATCCCCCGCTCCACGCCTTTCTGCAGCGTTAGCAAACCCCCCTCGTAACCGACGCGTCCGGCAAACGCATAGCAACGCCTAGCAACAAGCATTATTACAGTTTGTAGAGGACACTATCACCATCAATTTTGCACTGCGTTTTTCCACCTTAATTCTCACTCTAGGTCTGATTCCCACTACAATTATTCATGAGGATAATTCTAGTAGGTAGTTGAGATATGTACGTAAAAATATAGGATGTTAGCGTTTTCTGGGAAAAATTGTTCAAAATAATATTTATGAGCAAAATACAAAAAAATTGAAAAAATAAATTTTTGTTAGCTATTTTTTGGAAACTTTATGTTCGCTCGATAGCCTAGGATGAGACAAACTCAAATATATATTTAGATTTGAAAATTGATTGACTGGTGTGGAGATAATCAAGATTATCTATTTGCATCTCTCTCTCTCTCTCTCTCTCTCTCCTCTCTCTCTCTCTCTCTCTCTCTCTCTCTCTCTCTCTCTCTCTCTCTCTCTCACACACAACTGTCGTCCCCTTTAGCCTTAATGATACAAATCGTCATCCCCCAACTATCAACCAAATTTGAGCGAGTTCGGAGGACTAGGGCGTGAGAAATTATGCATAGTAGAATTTACGTTTGCGCATGCGCGGAGCAAAGTATTGAGTCAAGAACAAAGAAACATATAGGGGACCGTCTACACCCTAGCCCACACATTCCCTGAAAGTTCCATCCAACTCGGATGAAAACTGTGGGATATAAGGTCGTTACAAGGACTTCACATTGGCGCATGCGCAGTAACTATTGATGATACAGTCATGTTGGAATTGATATGGGATGATCAAATCTTCATCCCCCCAACATCCAAATTTGAGCGAGATCGGACGACTAGGGCGTGAGAAAATGATGCATGGTAAAATTTACATTTGCGCATGCGCAGAGTGAAGTATTGAGTCAGGAAAGAAGAAACATACAGGGGACCGTCTTCACCTTAGCCCACACATTCCCTGAAAGTTTCATCTAACTCGGATGAAAACTGTGGGAAATGAGGTCGTTACAAGTTTTCACATAGGCGCATGCACAGTAGCAATTAATGATACAGTCATGTTAAAATTGATATGGAATTATTAAATCGTCATCCCCCAACTGTCATCCAAATTGAGTCAAGAACGGAGAAACAGGCGACCAGAACCACCAAGCAAACGAAACTTAGAAAATACATGAGTCAGTATGAACGAGTCCCACCAAAATGAACGGCTGAGTGTAGTAGATTGGTGGTGAAGGGGAGAATAGTTCTTAGTAAACATGATGTTCGAGGATCAAAGTTCACACGTCTCCCAACCAATCGGGGTTCTCTCATAGTTACCTCTCGCTCCTTCATCTCTCTCTCTCTCTCCGGGATTCCGGATTTGTAAAACCTATGCGATAGTGTAGCGCCAAAAATAGTCTGCTCTCGATCGTAGGAAATACTTAAATGTGAACCCGTTTTTGTAAGGAAACTATGATAATAAAAATAAATTATAAAATAATATTTTAATTAAATTAAAAAGTTTAAAAAAATCAATGATTGAATTGTTCTTCCAAAATTGAAATGTCCACTCCTAGTTCACGGGCCTGGTGCCGTAGATTCAAAATAGGGCTGGCGCGCGGGTCTGGGTTGCTACCATTTTTTTTTTTGAATTTTCATGAAATTGTGGAATCTATAAACATTAGGCATCGATAAGCATCGATAAACGTAAGGATACCAATTTTGGTGAATTTTAGACATTTCCCAAGGGCATTTTGGGGAGATTTTTATGAAATTCATAAAATTTCTTATGTCTGGTGAATGAAGCGTCCTAGCGCAAAACGGATTTCAAAATCGAATTCAGCGACTCAAAATACATACTGGAAAGCATTCTCGTCAAATTTGCTGTGAGTTTTAAGGGAGAAATTACGAATTCAAGATAAAAAATAAATTTTTAAAACAAAACGTTTTTCCAGAATGAAGCCCAGGTGGTTCCAGTAAGTGCCCGCTCAGCTTTTTTGGCAAGTTCAGTTTCGTAAAAATTTTTTTCAAATTTTCATCTTTTGGGTTGGGTAGGTTATCTGCATATATTATTGAATATTTGTAGTGGTTTTTAACCACCATACAGGGGTCAATCAGTGGGTAGGGGGTGAGGGTTTTCGGGGAGATTTCTATGAAATTCTTGAAATTTGAGATACTAGGTGAACGAAGCGTTCTAGTGCGAAACGGATTTTATTCGGAATCAGCGCCCCAATTTCCATATTGTAACACAAGCCGATGAATTTTGAACAATTTCCAAGATAAACTTTGGGGGATTTTCATGAAATTCAATAGGTATATCCAAAGAACTAAACCTTGAAGAACAAAACGGATTTCAAATTCGGATTCAGAGACTTAAAGGAGGATCACGTTCGTCAGGTTCGAGGACCACGTTCGTCAGACCTAAATTTCGCCTCCCGTCTCTGATTATCAAGGAAAATGTTTACTGGCTGTTCCATTTTGTTCTCAATTAATTATCAATTTGTAATTGCAATTTTGAAGACAAAATTACAAAACATTTCAAAATGATGAATGATACTTCCAATCTCGTATTCGTCTTGAGAACATTTCCATAATTAAATTTTAGTTTTTAATGAAAATGTTTCTACAAAAATGGAATAAACTTTTGGTGCGGCCGTAGCACTATGTCTTATCTCAGAATCATATTAAACTCCTGTCCACATTGGCCTTAAAGAGGGAAGAAGGTGAACAAACGTAACAACTGAGTCGTTGTATGCAAAAATTATCAGAAGTTTTCCGTTATGTTACGCTTTGAGTGATGCAAATTGTAATAATTTCCTATCCAGGGAGGCCTTAGTAAAGACATGGAAATGTCAAAAATCTGAAACTTTGCACAGGGGCTGCATTTAGGTTTTCGTAGTGCCCCGAAACTGAGCAGTCCAATCCTTCATCACCCAAGAATTTTTTAGGCAAAAAAAAAAAACGGGTAAAAATTGGGTTTTGAAGTGTTTTTCAAGGTTTTGGGAACGAATAATTATTTTATTGGTTGCTCCGGATTTTGCTTGGTAATTAGATTGAACTCTAAACCTCACAAGTCCATGGTCATGTAAATCGCAAAATCTAATTACCTAGGTAGTACCGAACAACACTAACAAATTATCATCACAAAAAATATTAGCATGAATATGCTTTAGCCGTGACCTAACTACCGAAAAATGTCCCACGAGAGTGCAACGAAAGTAGCGCCAATAATTGTGATGATTTCCGCTTACGACCGAGTCGTTGCTAGGGATATGATACTTCGTCGTTTTTCATCCCACAAAATTCGTTGACCATTCGTTCGAAAGCTCTCGATTTATCCAACCATACTATATTAACTACTGCGAAGTGCGTGGCCAACAAGCTGAGTTATGAGCATGGTTATATGAATAATTGTTTACACACAGGTGATCATTCTCAATTATTGATATTGTGAACATGATTGCAACCGCTTTCTGATGATTTCATTGAGCTGGTGTTTCGATTATGTGATGCATAGCAGGTGATCCGAATATTGCGAGAACGGTTAGATTTGTGAAGCGGTGGTTAAATTATTTTAATAGGTAATTTCTATACTTTACACTATAGGAAGCTGTAATTTCGTATGTAGCCTCTTTAGCCTCTTTCTATAATAAAGTGAATGTTTACTCGCGAGTTTCTATTAGGAGATCATCATCTCACAAGAGCTCAATCGTCGTGATCATTTCTATAATAAAGTGAGAGCGAGGAGCTAAAACATGATTCCATGTTTTAGGATTGATGGCAGAATGATAAACAGAGTTCAGAGGCCGATGGGGGGTCGGGTTCAGAGAATCGACGAGGAGTGAGTCGTGTACGGCTAAACCATATTCATGTTTTTTTAATTTTAGCCGTCAGGCTCAAAGGAACTGTGGCTTTTTTGAGAAATAAAATTATCTAGATTGAAGAGATACTACAGTAGGCATCTGTATCAATTCAGCAATGCAATATTGATCACAGAAAATATGAAAGTGTTGAACGTGGAAGTGACGTGTACCTATTGTCTGTAACGGGAATAATAAACCTTTGTCAAGAATTTGCTGCGTTTTTAAACTGTTTTTCATCCATCAAAACCTTGGGCAACCGCCGAGTTTCGGGGCAAAACATCGAACGTTGAAATCTCAACTATTTTTCAATTTTCCCTTCTTTAAACTTTCCTTCATGCCCAAGTGATATATTAAAAAAGCCACAGTTCCTTTGAGCCTGACGGCTAAAATTAAAAAAACATGAATATGCTTTAGCCCTACACGACTCACTCCTCGTCGATTCTCTGAACCCGACCCCCCATCGGCCTCTGGACTCTGTTTATCATTCTGCCATCAATCCTAAAACATGGAATCATGTTTTAGCTCCTCGCTCTCACTTTATTATAGAAATGATCACGACCATTGAGCTCTTGTGAGATGATGATCTCCTAATAGAAACTCGCGAGTAAACATTCACTTTATTATAGAAAGAGGCTAAAGAGGCTACATACGAAATTACAGCTTCCTATAGTGTAAAGTATAGAAATTACCTATTAAAATAATTTAACCACCGCTTCACAAATCTAACCGTTCTCGCAATATTCGGATCACCTGCTATGAATCACATAATCGAAACACCAGCTCAATGAAATCATCAGAAAGCGGTTGCAATCATGTTCACAATATCAATAATTGAGAATGATCACCTGTGTGTAAACAATTATTCATATAACCATGCTCATAACTCAGCTTGTTGGCCACGCACTTCGCAGTAGTTAATATAGTATGGTTGGATAAATCGAGAGCTTTTGAACGAATGGTCAACGAATTTTGTGGGATGAAAAACGACGAAGTATCATATCCCTAGCAACGACTCGGTTGTAAGCGGAAATCATCACAATTATTGGCGCTACTTTCGTTGCACTCTCGTGGGACATTTTTCGGTAGTTAGGTCACGGCTAAAGCATATTCATGCTAAAATCATAATAATAATGTTGTTCACGTCAAGTCACTAGGGATGACACCAAAATTTGGAATTAACCTGATTTCGAGAACGTATTTGAACAAATTGTAAACTTTGAACAATGCACCTCATTGAATGAAATGTAATCGCAGAACCACGTTTTTTCACCAAAATCATATTTCCACTCTTATTTTATATTGTAGACATTCTTTGGCAATTTCCGTTTTGTGTAAATGACCGTTGGTCCGTCTGCCTCCAAGAATTATTTTCTCATAAGACACTATGTCTGTTTTCGCACAAGCTTGGATGGTACTTGGGGAGATCATCCCTCTGATAGTGGCGCTTTTGTGATCGATTAAGAACAACTATTACTTTTTTTTTCAATTCCCCTCAAAATTTGATGGTTTACGTTTGAGATACGTCAATTACCAAAATCGATTTTAAAAAATCCGCTCGTCGTCCGCCCTACTTCTACACCACACCGTCCGCCGTTCGACGCTTTTTTCAGATACTTCTACACCAAAGATTACGAAATTTGGCTGAAAAACCCCACATCACCCGAAGATGATCTTTGACACTTTTTACCACACTCACTCAATTCGAAAGGGTGTAATTTAAAGGTTATAGGTTAAGGGATTATTCCGAGAATTATTATGGGGGCCGGAATTTAGGTTGCTGAGGAAGCACAAAGGAGTGACACGAAACTCGAAAGGAAAGGGAGGAAAATAGCATTTTTGATCAGCTACATCACTTGAATGGAGAGTTTCAGATATATTTTTCGTTAAACACACAAGGATTTATAGGGAGCAAATATGATCCTTATCCACTCCTTCATCCACATTGGAGCCCTGAATTCTTTTTCGGTTTCTGCTACAAATAAAAAGAAGATTCAACTGCTCTCAGACAATGTACCTAAGGAATTTTTGGTTATATGTTTTCAATTGCAATTTTACAGAAAGTCTTGTATTACCTCCCAAAACCGACCTGCCGCACGACAGGACCTAGAAGATCGGATTCCCCGTACTTTTTACTTGATAGAAACTATTTTGTTCAAATAAAAGATGACGAAATATGAAAAGTGTCAGAATTACCCCCTCTATGAGGAGCGCCACTCGACGAGACCTAGAAAATGGTATTCCTCGGATTTTTTACCTAGTACAGTATTTATTTCAAATTTAATATGACAAAAAAAAAGAAAAGTTTCGGAATTACCCCCTCCATGTGACACGCCGCGCGACGAGACCTAGATAATCGGATTCCTCGGATCTTTTACCTATTAGAAACTATTTTTCTCACATTTTAAATGACAAAATAAGAAAGGTGTTGGAAGTATCCCCTCCATGAGACGCGCCGCGCGACGAGACCTAGAAAATCGGATTCCTCGTATTTTTTACCTATTAGAACCTATTTTTCTCACATTTTAAATGATGAAATAAGAACAATGTTGAAATTACCCCCTCCATGAGACTCGCCGCGCGACGAGACCTAGAAAATCGGATTCCTCGGATTTTTTACCTATTAGAAAATATTTTTCTCACATTTTAAATGACAAAATAAGAAAAGTTTCGGAATTACCCCCTCCATGAGACGCGCCGTGCGACGAGACCTAGAAAATCGGATTCCTCGGATTTTTTACCTATTAGAAACGATTTTTCTCACATTTTAAATGATGAAATAAGAAAAATATTGGAATTACCCCCTCCATGAGACGCGCCGCGCGACGAGACCGAGAAGATCTGATTCCTAAGATTTTTAACCTATTAGAAACTATTTTTCTCACATTTTAAATGATGAAATAAGAAATATGTTGAAAATACCCCCCTCCATGAGACTCGCCGCGCGACGAGACTTAGAAAACCGGATTCCTCGGATTTTTTACCTATTAGAAACTATTTTTCTCACATTTTAAATGATGAAATAAGAAAAATGTTGGAATTACCCCCTCCATGAGACGCGCCGCGCGACGAGACCTAGAAAATCGGATTCCTCGGATTTTTTTACCTATTAGAACCTATTTTTCTCGCATTTTAAATGATGAAATAAGAAAAATGTTGAAATTACCCCCTCCATGAGACGCGCCGCGCGACGAGACCTAGAAAATCGGATTCCTCGGATTTTTTACCTATTAGAACCTATTTTTCTCACATTTTAAATGATGAAATAAGAAAAATGTTGAAATTACCCCCTCCGTGAGACGAGACCTAGAAAATCGGATTCCTCGGATTTTTTACCTATTAGAACCTATTTTTCTCGCATTTTAAATGATGAAATAAGAAAAATGTTGAAATTACCCCCTCCATGAGACGCGCCGCGCGACGAGACCTAGAAAATCGGATTCCTCGGATTTTTTACCTATTAGAACCTATTTTTCTCGCATTTTAAATGATGAAATAAGAAAAATGTTGAAATTACCCCCTCCATGAGACGCGCCGCGCGACGAGACCTAGAAAATCGGATTCCTCGGATTTTTTACCTATTAGAACCTATTTTTCTCGCATTTTAAATGATGAAATAAGAAAAATGTTGAAATTACCCCCTCCATGAGACGCGCCGCGCGACGTGACCTAGAAAATCGGATTCCTCGGATTTTTTTACCTGTTAGAACCTATTTTTCTCACATTTTAAATGATGAAATAAGAAATATGTTGAAATCACCCCCTCCATGAGACTTGCTGCGCGACGAAACCTAGAAAATCGGATTCCTCGGATTTTTTACCTATAAGAACCTATTTTTCTCGCATTTTAAATGATGAAATAAGAAAAATGTTGAAATTACCCCCTCCATGAGACGCGCCGCGCGACGAGACCTAGAAAATCGGATTCCTCGGATTTTTTACCTAATAGAACCTATTTTTCTCACATTTTAAATGATGAAATACGAAATATGTTGAAATTACCCCCTCCATGAGACTTGCCGCGCGACGAAACCTAGAAAATCGGATTCCTCGGATTTTTTACCTATTAGAACCTATTTTTCTCGCATTTTAAATGATGAAATAAGAAAAATGTTGAAATTACCCCCTCCATGAGACTCGCCGCGCGACGAGACCTAGAAAATCGGATTCCTCTGATTTTTTACCTATTAGAACCTATTTTTCTCACATTTTAAATGATGAAATAAGATAAATGTTGAAATTACCCCCTCCATGAGACGCGCCGCGCGACGAGACCTAGAAATTTGGATTCCTCGGATTTTTTACCTATTAGAACCTATTTTTCTCACATTTTAAATGATGAAATAAGAAATATGTTGAAATTACCCCCTCCATGAGACTTGCCGCGCGACGAGACCTAGAAAATCGGATTCCTCGTATTTTTTACCTATTAGAAACTATTTTTCTCACTTTTTAAATGATGAAATAAGATGGACGATCCTGTTTATTTTGATGAAAAGAGGAACTCTCAAGCGCCAGCCATAGGAGGACAACGTTGACGCGACAATCCTGTAACTGGTGGTAAACGTATATTAGAGACGGGTGTGATACAAACGCAGTATTATCGCGTCAGCGCCGTAATACTGGATCTGGTAACCTGCGCGGTAAGACTGTGGAAGTATATATATATATATATATATATATATATATATATATAAACTTGGGTTGATGGGTTTGGTGATTGACCAAAACTAGTCTGGGGGTAGATGTTTTTTATTTACTGCGACGTTTCGGTAAGGATCTGACCCTAATCATGCAAATTTCTACAACAATGAATGGCAATATGTTAGTAATTAATATATGTGTAAAAGTAGGTGATGGTGGTCAATCAAGATCAGCTAAACGGACGGGTGTCGCTTAAGTTTGAAAACAGACAGTGATCCGTGAGGTGGTAGAATTTATATAATATTAGTGGTAATAGAAGTAGTGACCACAGCAGCACTTTTGTATAATGATAAGTACGTCACAAATGTGTAGACTACATGGGAAAGTTTACATATGGGTTGGTGCTCTTACATAGTTGGTTGGTGCTGTATGGATGAATGAACTTATTTTCCTGATGTAAACTAATTTTGTTTATATATGTAAACTAAAATTGTTTATATATTGGACTAGTCATCTCCATCACCTAAAGTATATATATATTTTTTTGCTTGGCCGATTGAAAATAATAAACCAAAACTAGTGAAATAGGCTCGAGCAGTTGAGAAAATCACTGCAAAACATAAGAATATTGCATTGTGAAATAGTTCAATGAAACACGTATAAAGACTGCGGTTTAGAATGTTGGATTTTGATTGATTCCAACCTTTCCCTTCAAGACTACCAAAAATGTGTCATATCCCCCCAAAAAGACGATTCAAACACAAAAGATCCCGAGCCACAAAATGCATGATAATATCTAATCTGGGCCAAGCGAATAGTCGGATTCTCTTACTCCTATTGACTGCGTATGGGAGTGAGACGCTTCTTCTACAGCTTGGCAGATTTTCGACAATTACACAAGAAACACCATGGCTGTTCTCCAATGATGTGGTGGGGGAATATTTCCTTCGAACGGGCTTCCCTGATTTTCATTTCATTTCTATATAAGTATCACAACCCATAACTCCGTATTGCCAGCTATTGCAGAGCTCTACAACTTTTCACTCGAGACCAATACGAAGTATGTAACACAGTTTCATACATTTTTTTTATCAAACTACTTCCACTCCATTGTGAATGTTGTACTCATGAATTACATCATACAATTTTTATAGAAAAATATATTTATATTTATACAAAAATTTATTTTTTTCTTTACACGGGCAGTGCCTAATTTTACAGATTACAATTATCACATAGGTAAAATAAATATATAAAAATATTTACAAGGAAGGAAGATACAAACTTTTCACATTAATGAAATCATAAATACAACAAACGTGTTAGGTACTTGATAATCAACGTAAGGCAAAAACTCAACCAGCTGACGCAGGGTAGCCTTGAAAGCCCTAGGAGATGCTAGATTTCAACCCCTCCCCGTTACTGACTCCACTAAATAGACGGTTAAAGTCTTCCTGTAACCGAACAAGCGAATAATTCCTGAGATAATTTGTTGAGGGCGTTAGGCATAGAAAATCTTGGTAGATGTGGTGTTTAAGGGGAACCATAAAAGTTCGATTGGCTCAACGAATAAGGGCTATCAACACTTTCATGAAACAGGCTACCTCCCCATCGACGAGACTGCAAGGATGGAAAATTATTCTCGAGTATAGGAGTGTCTCCCCTTCGAGCGGTGCCAGACGATGGCGCACTCAGTACCGCGCTGGTAAAAAACTTCCCCAGTTTTCTTCTTACTGCTCTGTTATCTTATCTCTTGTTCATCATGGGATCATGGCTGTCTAGTTATCAAAGCACGGGTCTCTCAAATCGTCAAAAATAACTTCTCTCCTCAAAATTCTTAAAGTAAAATATAGATTAGATGGTAAAATAGATCAGAACGCTGTGCATAGTTTGGTGGTCTGGATGCTCGCAAGCTTGCATCTTAAAAATGCATAACATCAAGTAGTCAATCCCTTAGTAAAAATACAGATTAGGTAGTTGGACGTACAGATCAAAATGACGTTTACTAATATTTTATGGAGGTTAAAGTACGAAGCAAAAATATATCATATCGTGAGGATGTTGTGTTAACCACTAGACTACGATAGACCTAGCTATTAAATGAATAATAACAGTAATTCCCTACCCAGTAGGGAATGCTTTTGAGGGAGACCTTTCGGCACCGCTCAAGGGGTGAGATACTCCTATCGCGTATGGCTTCTTGATACCTAACTAAAATCCTCCCAGTGAGGCCCCATTTTATAGCACAGGTAGCGAAGGAACCTCCGTAACGTATACTTCTTACAATTGCAGAACTAAAGTTGACTGTAAAGAGCGCTGTACTAATCCACAGTAACAATAAAGGTAATACATCCCCATATAATTTAAAATGAAATATATTATCATTCAATGTTAAGAATAAATTTTCAGTCTCAGTGGGATGTGTGAATCCACCGCCATCCTCAGCAGTATGCTTGCGCGATAACGAAAATCGGCCAAGCCATAGAAGAAGCGTCTCAATCCCAAACGCAGTGAAAAAGAGTGAGAGACTCCGACTATTGGCTTGGCATATTTTGTACGTGAAGCGCATTTGGGGGGGGGGATAGAACTATCAATCTCGTGAACATGCTGATCAGGATGTGATAAACCGCTTTCAAATCAGTCCGTTCGAGCTTGAACGCGGTATCCACATGCCCACATAAACACGTAGAAATACCGGTCAATAATAATACGTCTAAATAGTTAGGTATATATAATATAGATAAGGGGAAAGCTAGGTTTCTGCACATGCTGTTTACTGTGGTTTCGGTTGATCAAACGAAACTGTTGTCGTAATGCAGTTCCCCTCCGTGAGATTTGCAGGGACGCGGTTAACTGCGCCCAACGCAATCTACAATATTAGCAATGTGAACCCAAATTATCATAGTTTGCGAGCAGGGGCCGTTAAAATCATAAGCCGCTACGTTATTCTACATAATATTATGAACTACATAATATATTACTGTTAGTGCTCTCGGGTGATAGGATCTCTCACGCTGTGCAGACCTATACAGAATAATAACAGTATATATCTGCCAGTATATTCGATTGGTTAATTATTTGAGCAAAATAACTCTTTTTTATGAAGGATTTTTAATTACCAACTATAGAAAGTCAGAAAGTACCGCATCCACTTTTCCCATTCCCTCTAAACCCATAATATTTGATCATTTCGTGATTCTGGCACGCAAAACGATGAGGGAAAAAAATACAAATTTAGTCCTAAGCACTAAATCTTGACAGATCATGGAACATTTTGCTTAGGAGAACAGGAGAAAATTTAGGTCACTCAGCTGATTAGGAAAGAACTCATAATTTCAATTGTTTCTTCATGTCCCAGAGAGTCTCCCTTTCAAAAATTTCAACTTCCAAGTTTCTTTCCAGTCTAATAGTGGTTGCAGTCATGATTACAAAATTAACTGAGAGGGATCACCTGTATGTAAGCAATTATTCAGAAAACCACGCTCATACCTCAGATTTTTCGCCTGACACTGCGCAGTGGTAACGGTAATACAATCAGGTAAACCGAGAGCTTTCCAACGACTCGCGAACGATTTTTGTACGATGATAAATGCCTAAGATATTGTTCCGTATCAACGATATTGTTGGAAGCAATAATCATCAGAAAATAGGACGTAACGCACTAAATGTCACGTAACAGTAATTTTGTCTCATTTTTGGCCGAGTTATGAAGGCAAAACATGTTCCATGTTAAAAAAATATGTTTTGAGAAACATAAACTGAACAGTCACGGACAGGATACCAAGTCACTGACAGTTTTGACTTCAAAATTGAATATAAGAATTTTGACGAATTCGTCAATTTCCCTCAGACTAGAAAAATATAATGACTAGTCATTTCATAAAAATGGTTCCCGGGTGAAACCGTTTAGTGGAACATGCAAGGAAAAATGTGAAGGACAGCGGATGATGATTCGAGTTGGCCGAAACAGCAGTAAACAATTCTAGAAGGACGACTTTGTGAGCGAATTTTTATTATTCTTCACTTTTCTGTTTCTACTCGTAGCTATTTTCAGGAATGAGAGAAAAAAAGCGCTGCAAACTGTTACACAAAGGTTTGCTAATTCTGTATTGTGATTATTTATTATAAGGTTTATTATAATTTTTGTTGATCATTGGTCTATAACTATTAAACCTATTATTATAGAATATCATAAAAATTTGGTGTTTACCGAATACCAAGGTTTCACACCTTTACAGCTCCAGGACCCTAAAATTTTGCGCATATAAGTAAATTTCGATTAAAAAATAAACGGTAGGCTGAATAGGAACGAAATAAGCCTCAAAGGTCCATCACCTGATCAGTGAGCCTCCGTATCTCGTAATTGTTTTCGTTTTGTCTCAAAGGAGCTCCATCTAAATATCAGCACCAAAGTAGATTAGGAATGAGATTAATCTCAGAGATCGCACAGCTGATCATAGCCCCTCCATACTTTGAAATTGTATCTTTGGCACCCCAAAGAAGCTCCATTCAAAATTTCAGCTCCGTAGCGTAGGTAGATTAAGAAAGAAATGAGCTTCGCGGGCCCTTACGCCCAACGCATCTTTGTTAACGATTTGCGTAATGCAAGTTCGTGTTGGCCCGGCGAAAGATTGACTTTTTTTATCAATATTTCTACATAGAAATGGGCGCCCACAGAGAGAAAATTAATGCAGTTAATTAATACATCTACGCTTTAATACTGATTCAAGTATGGCTACATATAGGAATGTAGGTACCGACCCACTGAAATTTATGAGATAAAATAAAACACCTCCCAACGCTTCACTAGTCTATCCGTAGGGAAAAAAGTTACAATGAACTCGATTTCACAAAGTCAGAATTCCATTGGAATTATATAAGGAATTTATAATGCAATTTTGACAATGTTACTATGGTAATTTTTACTATGTAAATGTTATACTATATTCATTAAACTTAGCAAATATTAATGAAACGGCTTTTCTGTCAGTAGGAAAAATATGAGACTTTTGCCTCAATTTTCCCTTCGAGCCCTTTCAAAAGGCCCGAAATTTGTGACGATTATAGGACCCTCTTCCTCATCTGTGTAGCGAAAAATTGGGCCAGCCCTACCATTGGGGTAGGCGTGGGAGGGCTTTTAAAAGTGTGGTTATTACACAACTGCTAGTTGAGGTAGAGCAGGGGGTTAGATAAGGAGTGAGGTTTTGATTAGAGGAGGTTCGCCCGAAATTGGAAGCCACAGGGCCGAATAGGTAACGTTGAGGTGGAGTGAGTAAAATATGTAATACTCAAACCTTTGCTCGAAGGGGAAATTGTGGCAATATTCCCATATTTCTCCTACCTCTGTCCTTAATTCCGTTTTCTATTTTTATTTTTTATTGTTTAATTTTTAAATTTATTATTATTATTATTTTAATTGAAGATCAGACAATTCTTTAGAACTGAAAGTTTTTAATTGAGGACAGACAAGCCTTTTCATATATATATATATATATATATATATATATAAATAAATAAATAAATATATATATATATATATATAAGTATATATATATATATATATATATATATATATTAATTGCTATGCAATTCTTAGGCCGACCCCCAATAATTTTTTTAAAATGTCCACTTTTTTTGTGTAACGTTTTTTGTCCCGAGATGGGAAGCGAGAGGTCGTGGGTTCGAATCCCGGCCAGGCCTGAACATTTTTTTTTTTTTTTTTTTTTTTTTTCCTCGTGAGACGAAGGTTGTGGGTTCGAATCCCGGCCAGGCCTGAAATTTTTTTTTTTTCTCGTGAGACGAAGGTTGTGGGTTCGAATCCCGGCCAGGCCTGAAAATTTTTTTTTTTTTTTTTTCTCGTGAGACGAATTGCATAGCAAATTATCCTCGTTTTCTACACAGTAGAAAAGAGAAAAGATCGCGAAGCGCCGAGTATAGATTAGGGGGGTCCAGGAGGGCGAAGCCCCCCTGGCGGGGTCAAGGGGCGGAGCCCCTTGCGAGGCCCGAAGGGCAGAGTATATATATATATATATATATATATATATATATATATATTAATAATTTGAACAGCCCAAATAATGAAATGTTTTATTACACTTACACATTCTAGCGGTCATAAATTAAATGCAGCCTTTGACTCAGTAATTTTAAGATGTCGATACTCGCGCTTGATTTCACATTCGAAGCTATAGCGAGAGAGAACGGATCAACGAACAGTGTTCCAGGTTGTATCATTCGACTTTACGGGGTGATATCTGTCAAATACATCCAGAAAAGTATTACTGTTAACTGACAAGTTTTCAAGATCTCGATTTTATAATATTTCAGTTAAGGGATGAATATTGACTGGGCGCTGTGAGCTTGATGAAAATTGATGCCGAGCTTCTAGGGCCATCTAGATGCCATTATATGATTTATAACCCAAGTTTTATAAACTTTAATCCAACTGTGTCTGAGAAAAACTCTGAGCGGCGCCCGTACAGATTTTTATTCAAGTTTTGGATTCTACGCATCTTGAAACTTTCCGATTTCAAAAGATTCATTATTAAAAATAATGAACAACAAGTTGTGAAGGCAAATATTTTTGGTAAAAATAGAGGTTTCATAACGTAAAATGAGGCAGCGGTTGATCTAATTTGATTTAGGGCCGCTTTATCAATTAACTACATTAACTGCAGGATAGCTATACCGAGTATAGGTGATATTTTCGAGACTTTGACAGAAGCGCATCCTTACATCGAGGCAAGGCGAAGTCTAAGTTATTTCACCTTGTTGTCATGGTGAAGGGTAAACTATGCGAAATTGCGCCATTTGTAGACACAGCTGGACATGCTGCATGTAACATAGTCGTACCTAGTTCTCATTATTTGTAATATGCAAGGTAATAAATTGTATGCAAATTAATTAGTTATTATCAGGTGATAATCTCAAACGCAACGAAGGTAAGATTAATCTGTGCGGTCGAAATCCATATGAAATGTGTTTTGGGGAGCTGACATACGAGTGGCAGAAGTTCCAGACATCAGCCGCGGAAATTTTGTGGATTACCTATCTAGTTTTCTGAACTGTTCTTTGAATAAATTAAGAAACTAAAAATCTACCTACTGTGAAAGTGGTCATGTGATAGGCCGTGCCATGAGAGCTCTGTTTGACAGGAATAGTGAGTATCGCATGTGGAAAGGTGAGCATCTAGATCTAGAGCGAAGGTATGCCTACATACTTTCCGTATATTATTACTTGCTCATGTAGTTACTTCATAGACATAAACGAAAGTAGGTACCTAATCCACTCTTTTGTCCCTAAAATTTGCGTAACTGCAAAACTCGCGTAATAACGGCACTGCCAATTCCGTCTTTATCTAATCTTACCTTCAGAAGAATGCATTTCAAGGTTTTTTCCTTACAGCTGGTTTTTGATTCATGTTGTATATTTCCTGATTCGGTATTTGAAAAACTTACTAATCAGCAGTTGTATTCGTTGGCAAAGCAACAACCTACCTACTTCGTTTTGGCACTTTTAACCAACAGCGAATCTGATAGGATGTACAGACCTGCCTACCTACCTGAGTAGTTTCGTTTCTTGGTGTAGCAACAATCTGCCTTGTTTACTTTGACAAACTATCAAATCTCTCTTTTTATTCATTCAATATAACAAGTAAAGCTTCCTCAGTTAAGCATAGTGCTACGAACTTAAAAAAAAAAAAGCTACCTGAGCAATGGCCATGTAGGTACCTACACTGAAGTACAGACACCTGAGGAATTTTCAATAATTTGTTCTTTACTATTTTCTGGTTAATTATTCTCAAAGCATAAACGAATGAAGTTCTTTAGTTTTCGGACACTGATTAACTACAATAGTTAGTACCTAGTCCAAATAAAAACTCATTCATTAGATAGGTATCGTTGACTAAAACCTACAACCAATAATCGCGATGGCAGGCACGATTATTGTAACTATTTAGTTGAATTGGAACTTTGCATTGCTACAATATTACTTTTGCGAAACAAAACAGTTGAAAAATGGCTTTATACCCACGAATTAGGTTGACTTGAGACGGCAAACTTCTAGGGAAAAATAAGTTGGTTGTGTTACGGTTCACTGACGTTGCGCAGCCATGACCAACTTTGGTTGAAACGCTAACCTACTCCAGGCATGACGTCACGAGGATATAGGCTATAGCGCTATACTCTAGATAAAGAATGTGAGTCGTTTATCAATGCCGAATTACCTAGCGGATAAAATTATCTCGCAGATAGCGCCGTTAGCATCCTCATTGATGTCCGTAGGCAACAAAATGAGGGCAATTTACTCATGAAGCTACAAGCTCACGCAGAAAATGTGGCACGTACACCGTTGTATTCAGTAACGCATAGACAGAACTCGTATACTCTACCTCATATTTCTGACCTCGTCCGAATCAAACAATATACCGACCACAGAGAAACAAATGACTTGAAAACGGCTTTGATAGAACTTGGTACATCAGAAAATAAAAGATCGCCCCTATCGCTGGTCGGACAGGACGGATCCCTCTGGCGCAAAGCAAAAGCGTTAATCAAGCATTATGATAACATACCAACGTGAGTAGGTTGTTATGATGCTGAACGTGTGATCAGTTATGATGCTAAAAAACGTGAGTAGGTGGGTATCAACGTCCGAAGATAAAGCAGCACTGTTATCAGAAATATTAGTGGAGCAATTCAGCCTACATTCTAGACAACTGCCGGAATTCCACAAATAGTTATTCGGAAGCCCCAAAAATCAGCCAATGATCCGAACAGTTATCGTCCCATAAGCCTTCTCTATGTTTTCTCCAAAGTATTTGAGAGGCTTATGTTACCCAAGTTACTTCCATATCTCATGCCTGCTATACCAGGATTCCGATTCGAATTTCGCTCGCTTCATCCGTGTCAGCAGCAACTCCACAAGGTTGTTGAGGAGATACTTGAAGCTTTAAAAAAAAAAAAAAAAAGAAGAAATATACCATGGTCTCCTCCTCGACACTGAGAAGGCCTTCGAGCGAGTATGCGAAACACAAAGTGAAGCCACTTCTACCAGATACGTACCTACTGCAGGTTAATACAATATTTTCTCTCAGGTCGCACTTTCCATGTGAAGTTTGATAACGCAACATCTCCTATCAAGGGTATAAACGCATCAGTACCAAAGGGAAGCGTTTGGGGTCCAATCCTCTATATGATTTATGTGAGCGACGTGCCTGTATCGCCGAACACCACTTCTGCCATGTTTGCTGATGACCATGTGACCATGTGTCTCGCAGCACTTTGGAAGTGGTTTCGAAAAACATTCAACACTTCTGACAAAATCCGGACAAAAAAGTGGAGAATATCCGTGAATGAAACCAAATCGTCCACCATCACCTTCACCTTAAAAAACAAATTTCGCACAAACTTGTTTAGCCTAAACAACAGACAAATTCCATCCGCAGATTCTGTTCGATATATTGGCATTCATCTGGAACAACGGCTCACATACAACCAACATATGGCCGACTTCGTCAAGAGACTACGCTCTCGAATCAATCTCCTCAAACCTTTGCAGACACAAAACATCTGCTTGACTTCTCTTTAACAAGACCGATTTAGCAGTATGGTAGTCCTGTGTGGGGCCTGCTTGCAAGAACTAAATCAAAAAGGTTCAAGTGCAGCAAAACATAGCACAAAGACTGTTAAACGACCCACCTTGGTACGCCAAAAATGTTGTCCTTCTTAGAGATTTTGACGTCCCGGAAGTCGAAGAGATGATCGAGGACTCCATCAAACGCTTAAACTATTCTCTCATAAATCAACTACCACCTGTACTATTTGAAAATCTATTGGCACACTTAGACTGAAAAATACTTTTATATGAAAAATTATTGTTATTTGCTAAATTTTTGAATCAACACTTATTTATTGAATTGCTGCATTAACTGTTTTTCTAGTATAATCAAAAACTATTTGCAAGGACTGTCACTGGACAGTAACCCTAACACACGTGTCATAGTACTTACTGTACATCGTATTGTGTTCATGTGTAATAATGGAAGTCAAAAATAAACGGGAAAAAAGGAGAAACGTTTTCTTTATGGATCGACTATTAAAAAAAAGGGTCCGAAGTTATTTCCTCTACAGTGTCCATCATAATTATATTTAAGCTAGGCGAATAATAAGAAACCACCACCTTTTTGCCATTTTCTTCATGCCTAGAGAGAGAAATTGAGAAATACATTTACATTTACCAATTGAGATATTCCAACCTGAATTATTGCGATAAGTAAGTTGTGGACTCAATTGCGTCTTTGACCTCGCTTGAATGTAAAGAACGGCATCTTTGTTCAACCGAAACCACAACAAACACTCTCGTCCCATTTTAGTAGGTGATCTACATGGGATATTACTGTATACGGGCTTCTTTCCCATTCAACAAATTCTGCTATTCCATAACTCAAATCCCAAAATATATCCATTGGAAGGTACAGAAATAAAGGCAACCAAACTTGCGATTGCAACAAAATTTGTAAACAAATTAACTTCATTGAGATTAGAATGCTCTAGATATCTCATTAACCTACAGTTATAATTGTGATACAGCTGTCCGGGGACCAGATAAATTAAAACTCTAGATAGGGTTTAACTAGGGATGGATAAACACCCCCAATTGTGTTAACGGGGGGATAACGCTATGCCTCATATTAATCTCCCTTATCCATTGGATAAATGTGATAAAAAATCCTGGAAACTGGCAAATCTCATGAAAACTGCTTCATCTAATAAATATTCTAACGGTATAGTCAATTTTACTTTTACTTTGTTATTTAGGGGAGAACATAACGTTTTAATGTAGAAAAATGTGGGTTTTTCAATGAAATCGTTGGTTTTCTCGATGACCGTATGAGTATAGGGTCAGTTTTTACGTATTTTTTCACGCTGAATCGAATGGTAACGCTTGCAGATCTCAACTATGCTATAATCGAGTTATACACTTTAAATAACTAGTTTTACCCCATAACACACATACATTTAAGCTTAACAAACAAACTAAAAATGTGTGAGTTTAAGGGCGGGTTTATCAATTATCTACATTATCTGCAGGATAGCTATACTGAGTATAGCACTATACTCCAGATAAAGAATGTGAGTCGTTTATCAATGCCGAAATACCTAGCGGATAAAATTATCCCACAGATAAATTCTGTCTGGCAGATAGCGCCGTTAGCATCCTCATTGGTGTCCGCAGGCGACAAAATAAGTGCGATTTACACATGGAGCTACCACAGAGTAGAGTAGAAGCTACATTTTCTTCATGGATCGACTATTAGAAAAACCGTCAGACGCCCACAAAACAACAGTGTCATCATCGACAGTATTAACTCGGCACAAAACGACACCACCACATTTTTGCTATTTGCTTCATTTCTAGAGAGAAAAATACACACATGTATGAGTTGCGATCTTGCAACCTGAATTACCTATTATGAATGAATTATTGTGATCAGTAAGTTGTGGACTTAATTTCATCTTCGATCTGTGTTATAAAGTAAAGAACGGTATCTTTGTCCAACCGAAACCTCAATAAAATACGCACTCTCCCATTTTAGTAGGTGATCCACACGGCGTCTTATAGGTCTCCTTTTCCATTCAACGAATTATGCTACGATTTGAAGACTGCTGCTGTTTGATGACAAGTTCCCAAATATATCCATTGGAAGGTACAAAAATAAAGACAATCAAACTTGATTCAAATAAGATTTTTGTAAATTAATAAACTTGTTTGAGGTTAGAGAGCTCTAGATATCTCATTAACCTCCAGTTATAATAGTTATCCAGCCGTCCAGGGACCAGATAAATTAAAACGCCAGATAAGGTTTAACTAGTGATTGATAAACACCCCATATCGTGTTATCTGGAGGATAACGTTATACCTTAGATAAATCCCCCTTATCCATTGGATAAATGTGATTGATAAACCGGCCCTAAGAGTAAAACTCGGTTGTAACGGAGTTGGGAAGATCTGCAAGCGTTACCATTCGATCCAGCGTGAAAAAATACGTAGAAACCGACTCTATACTCGTAGGTTCATAAATGGTCAATTTTTGAAAAAACCAACGATTTCATTGAAAACTCTGCATTTTTCAACACTGAAACATAATTTTCTCCCCTAAATAACTAAGTAGAAGTAAAATTGACTATATCGTTGGAAAGAGTTTTAGATGAAGCAGTTTTCATGAGATTTCCCAGTTTCCAGGATTTTTCAATTCATTTTATTTTATTTTTTAATAAGTAGTAAAGTTTTAAACATTTTCAGAAATGTTATTTTTTCAAAATCGTCTATGTTTGAGCTGATGTGAAGGTCTTCGGATGGTACTTTTTAAGAACCCGAGTACACCATTCTAACAGAAAATTCAACGATGATTCCAAAAATGGTGTCAAAAGTTAAAATTGAATGAGGCAAAGTGAGGAACTTTGAGTTTACAAGGAAAAAACTCGGCTTTCGTGAAAAAAACGTTTAAAAATCATATCTCCAGTACGGTTCGAGATAAAAATATGCGATTGGCGGCATCTTGCTTCATCTTTGATGCAAACTAACACAAACAAATTTTCGTCATATCTAGTTCTCCCTGTATAATACCTACACATGATTGCACTCTTAAAACTTTGATACGGATTGAGCGAGAGGTTTGATTTTAGCATTTATAGAAATGATTCATCCGATTCCGGTTTGGACTTCATTTTTAATGCGATTTGTACGCTAAGGACTGGTTTATCAATCACATTTATATATATATATATGTATATATATATATATATATATATATATATATATATATATATATATATATATATAAGTAGTATCCGAATACCAATCCTGGGCCACCGACTTCAATCTCTGTTGAAAATGCTTTTCTGTTAAATCTCTGATAAAAATGATTCCGACTTCAATCTCTGTTAAAACTGATTTTGTGCTAAATTCTGTTAAAAATGATTTTCTGTTAAATCCTGTTAAAAATGCTTTTCTGTTAGACCCTTGATAAAATTTTTCAACACAAAACATCAGAACACATTTTTTTATCACAAAAACATCAGAACCAGTGACTTTTGGGGGGTATGTTAAAAGAATAACTTTTATAATAAAAATGGCATCGATCGAAATTTATAAAAAAGCAGCCAAAAAAACTAACTACTCGTCGTTTAAAGATCTGGAAAAGGGGGCTTACGATCTCTTATCAAATTGTATACAAAATACGGAATATGGTGAAACTGTTGTTGTTACTATTAATACTGAAAATGGTGAATTAAATTTATTTTTACCCAAGACAATTTCTGGTCGACTTCTTGAACATGTTAGAAACGACCCGAAAAATCACCCCAAAAAACTTATTTATAAAGGAATTGATAAAAAGACAAAGGCTTTTCTGATTGACTTTGAGGAAATATTATAATTTCTTTATCGTTTATATAAAGAAAATCTTTATATAAATAACCCTTTCCCTCCAATCACCACAAATTCATAAAAAATCATTTTTCTATCCTAAAAAATGTCATAAAAAATCATTTTTCTATCCTAAAAAAATGCCATAAAAAATACTATGTTTACATAGTATTTTTTTCAGAAAGAGAATTGTAAAGTTTCCTTAAGAACTTTTTAATGAACACAGCTCATTAAAAATAAAATCTCCTTCATACCCCAAGCATTCTGAGCTTTAGCAAGCGTAAAAATTATCCTCAAACTGCTTCTTCAGTATAGCTTTATACACAATATAAGCCACTAATCTAAGTTGATGTTCAGTGGCATTTTTAGGAACCTTAATATTTTTTTTATTAAGGTCTGCTTCAACTTTTTCTTTTGTATGGAGTGGTGGTTTACCATTGATACCCAATAAACGTTCTTTCAACAACAATTTACTAAGTCTATACTCCTCCAATTCATGTAAAATATTCTCTAGTGCGTCAAGGTTTTTTTCATAAAATTGAAATTTAGGTGTCTTTACAAACTTCCAGAAACCTCCATGTTCTTTACATAAATCTAATGCTTCGTCGTCTAAACCCATATCTCTTTATTTATTATAGAAAATATTTTTTTTTCCGGGGACTCATCTTTAAGTATTCAATTCAGATGAGGGGTATGTTAAAAGAATATATTCTATAATAAAGATGGATAACGAAATCGTATTACCAACTGAAATTTGCATGGAGATTCGAGACAAGATCACAGATGCTTATAACTATTTCATTTTTTGCAAAACTATGAATATTCCAGCAAATAAAAATAAATGTATATTCTTAAATGTAAATCCACAAACCCTCATATTAAATTTTGATTCGATCGAACATAAACAGTTTATTAGAGATTTTGTTGAAGAGCCTGGTTATATTATACCTTGGTATGGGATTTCTAGACAACAAAAACTATCCGAAGACTTCATCAGAGAGTTTCAACATAAAGTGGATTGGAGATTGATTTCTAGAGAGCAAAAACTATCCGAAGACTTCATCAGAGAGTTTCAAGATAGAGTAGATTGGTGTGCAATTTCATTTAGTCAAACACTATCCGAAGACTTCATCAGAGAGTTTCAAGACAAAGTAAATTGGTATGAGATTTCATATAAACAAAAACTATCTGAAGAATTCATCAGAGAGTTTCAAGATAGATTAGGTTGGGATACTATTTCATATAAACAAAAACTATCCGAAGACTTCATCAGAGAATTTCAAGATAGAGTAGGTTGGCTTAATATTTCATATAAACAAAATCTATCTGAAGACTTCATCAGAGAGTTTCAAGACAAAGTAAATTGGTGTGAGATTTCTAGAGAGCAAAAACTATCCGAAGACTTCATCAGAGAGTTTCAAGATAGAGTAGATTGGGATAAAATAATTAAAAATCAAAACTTGAGTGAGAATTTCATCCAAGAGTTTCAAGATAGAGTAGTTTTGTAAAAAAATAATAGTTTAAAATTGTTAGTTTTAATGAAGGTTCTTCATTAAAACATATTGAACAAGGTTGTTCTGAGAGAAATGAGTCGATCTCTCTTTAATATAGTGCTGCATGCGCAATCTACCGTTTGAGGGGTTAGTTAATATGAGAGGCGAGAGAGAGAGTGTCCGGGGGGAGGCGAATTATTATCAGAAACCGGTTACATCACCCCGAGTCAAGAGGCGAGGCGCTTCTGGTCCTCTGACCACATTCAGCCTTGGAATTTACTATCCAAGACTGTGGAACGTGTTTCTCATCTCAACTGGTCGCTTTGGTGCAGTGGTTAGCATTCTCGCTTCATAAGAGAGACATCGGGGGATCGCTGCCCGTCTCAAACCGAGAAATTTTTTTTTTCTTAATAGTGAGGATACACTCTCGACGAGGTTTTAGACTTCGTTATTAGCTGATGGGCCCTTTAAGCTAATAATTAATCTAATCCCACCTCGACGGGAGTGAGAGTCGACCTTATCGTCAAAATCTCCTTCCTTAACTGTTCTGCTCTTAATTTCTACTTAAAAACAGCAAAAACCGAAACTTCAACGTAACTGAAAAGCTAAGTTGAAATGACTCATGGACTTGAAACTCCATCGAAGTCGTGCAAGGTTGCGCCATTCAAAGATCCCCTCTTATAAACAGAGGTAGAGAGATCGTTCAGGAATGGATGCTGTGTAGAAATTAAGAAGCCAGAGAATGTGCGGTTAAGTTGGGACATTTTGCTGAAATTTCCTTTGATTTTTTTATGGGAATTCATTTAATATCACTTAGGCAAATATTTTTAAAATCTGCTCTGAAGCTCCTTCTGTGATTGATTCCAGTTTCATGTGTAATGTAGATGAAAACTAGAGTCATTAAAAATATTATAATTACGAATATCTTATCGATAAACAATGAAAGATTCAAACAGTCCATATTTATCATAAAAAAATTTAAAATTTCGTGAGTTGTAATTCCTCAGAATAAAAACTTCCTTGAATTTCCTCTCCATTTAAATTTCTTATTCTATAAGTAACAGGGTTCGTTCCTAAAATCTCAGCTATTTCAAAAATTTCTTTTGTCCAATTTGCTTCATATTTATTTGCAAAAGTTTTCTTCGATTTCGTAATTCTTACACAATTTCCAATTTTAAATTTCTTTTTTCCATTTTTTCCACTCTTTTTAAATAAATATCTCAGGATTTCATTTTCATTTTTCGCGTCAACTTGAGCAGGTGTCATCCCAATAGAACGATGAACATCCTGTTTGTTATACTCATTAACTAATTCCTGTAGAATATCGATCCAATTTTTATTTCCATTCACCTCGAAACGAATTTTCATTTTCTGATTCAAAGTTCTGTTAAATCTTTCTATAATTGCGGATTTTTCTAAACTTTCCGTGTGATACATTTTTATGTTATACTCGTCTAAAAGTTCTTTGAAAAGTCTATTTTCAAATTCTAAACCTTTGTCCGTGTGAAGGAGTTTAGGGGTAGAATGGTTATGAAATTTCACATTTTCCAAAACGTCTTTGAAAGCTTTTGAAACTGCTATTCCGTTTTTCTTTTTCAATGGAATTGACCAAACGTACTTTGAAAAAGTATCAATGATATTCAACATGTAACCGAACCCCTTGGTTTCATTCACTTCCCCTTGTATTGTTTCATTATAATCAAGTCCGCAGCCCAAAGATCATCTTTTCCATGAGTAACAATTTTTCTTTTCTGAAATCTTTTTCTAACGGGTTTATGTAACTCTTTCGCAAATTCTAACTTTTCGTTTTCAGGTAAATTTATAACTTCAGTTTCAGGAATTACGTTAGTTTCCTCATTCGGATTTTTTATAAATTTACTTTTGTTAGTCTCACATTTATCACATTTAGCTGAAATTCTCCACCTTCCGTTCACAGTTTGTACAATTTCCGCGTTTATATTTTTTGTTCTTTTCTTACACTTATGGCAATAAATTTCATCCTCCATGTTTTATTTAAGTCTAATACGATTTTTTTAATGTGTCCGGTACCTTGCCTTCTATAGCCCAATCAAAAATGGCACGAATTGGTGCTTTTTCTCCGTTAGGATCTTGAATGAATTTGCTCTTATGAGTTCTGCATTTAACACATTTAGCTGAAATTCTCCACCTTCCGTTCACAGTTTGTACAATTTTCACGTTTATATTTTTCGTTTTTTTCTTACACTTACAGCAATAAATTTCGTTGTACATTATTTATTTAAGTTTAATACGATTTTTTTTTTTAATGGAGATCACTCCATTAAAAATATATAGCTTATAAAATAATTATAAAATTTCCCGTTTAATCATATTTTTAGTCGGGTCGTACACAAAATTCGATCCACTTACAATAATAGCGTAACACGTAGTACCTACTGCGCTACTTGTTGCTGCTGTTACAAATGTATTGAAATCAACATTGAGCATCAAATTATTGCTTTTACCACTAGATAGACTCTGAGGTTGATCAGACAAATCGATGCTAAAAATTGGATATTCTTTTTTGAAAAAATGAGGCATGATGTATGGAATAGATTGTTTAGAACTTATAGTCTTTTTGAACTCTAAAAATGCATCGTAAGCCAAACCATATCTATTTTTATTGAAATCTAAATCCTGCGTTTCCTCAGGATACCTTCTACCTCCTAATTCAAGCCAATAATTTTTCACATCTTTATGATGGAATTCAGAATTGTTTTTTGTCTGATCGTTCAAAACATCAGTTTGAAATACCACGAAGCACCATAATGGGTTATTAACGTTTCTGTAAACGCTAGATAAATCGAACTGTAACGAGTTTCCAGTAACGTTCCTAACTATGCATTGCCAACTTTTAAATTGGAGTTGATACGGAGTGCTTCTCAAATCTGTGATCAAATTAACTTTTGCTTCATTCGTGTATTCAATCACCGGAACTCTCAAAACGAAAGAGGTAATTTCTACAACACCTTCATTAGGAATAGGAGATTCTCTATCTTTTTTCCATCTAAAAATAATATTATTATCGCTGTTTCTCACAAAAGTTATTTCAAAACCTCCCTTGAAAATTGGAACTGTTAAATCTTTGAAAAAACCCAAACCTAAGTCACCAAGGTAACCAACAGCATTGAAATTCCCTCCTCCGATAACTATTGAGTTGAATCCTGAATTCATACCTTGTCCGTTATAATCTTTTGGACATTCTTGAGTAGCAAAACCTTCCACCAAGCCACAAATGCCCGGATTTTCAATTTCATCTACTACCACATTGTGTTTTTTCACTTCTATACTCGAAAACATATGACCTACGAAATTATCTACCAACTTAACAGTATCTAAACCTGAATACTCCTTGGTTGGATCTTTTGACTTTAGAACTCCCTCCACGTTATATTGTATATCTTTAGACAGAAAATCGTCGCTTAAATCTATTTTGAAAATTGTTCTTTTATTCTCTGCATTTAAATTCTGAGTTGAAGTTGGATTAATGGTACGAAATTGCTTTCGCACAATAAAGTCTTGATATTTATCAAATACCTTTTTAGTTTGATGCATACTTTATTATAGTAAATATAATTTTTTTTTTTTTTTTTTATTTACTAAAATTAATTTCATGCCGTTTTTAAAAACTTTTAGACCCGGTAATTTACCAGCCCTAAATTAAGGTAAACACAAGTAGAGTATATTTTTAAAATCTAATAAAGGTGGTGTCTACGAGACGCTACCTTTAAAGTTAAACACAAGTAGAGTATATTTTTAAAACTCTTAAAGAGGGGAGGCGATTCGCCTCCCCTATTAAAGGGGAACCGTATAATTTTTATTTACTATGAAAAATTAATTACTTTTCAGCAACAAGTAAGCTTTAATATCGTTGAATCGAATGGGTTCGTTATTTCCCGTGGTCGTTGACAATTTTATCATTTTTATTTCTTTCAGTCCTTTTCTTAGTGGAATGAAAACTACTTTCTTTGGTTTTTCCGTGTAAATAGTATTAGGTGACAGTGGTTTTTCTATGAAAGAAACGTGTAATAACTCATGTTCAACGTGCAAATGTGGGTGTTCCTCGTGATTAGTAAAGCTGTATTCCGTAATGTTGCAATGCCATTCGATTATTTTGCTCGAAAATACGAGTTGAGTAGCATTGTTATTTGACACGTAGTTGGTGTTCTTTTTGAATGAATTATCGGAACAAGTTCTCAATTGGAATATGTCACAAAAGTTACCTTCATTTATAATTTTCATATCCATGGGGAAGTTAGCAGCAATTCTGTAACTATCGTCAGTTAGGTGTTCGAGATTGAATTTCAAATTATTCGGATTAACTTTCTGTATATCTTTCTGTATATCTTTCTGTATATCTTTTTGTGTATCTTTCTGTATATCTTTCTGTATATCTTTCTGTATATCTTTTTGTGTATCTTTTTGTTTATCTTTTTGTTTATCTTTTGGTATTTCTACCGTCTGGTTTTCGAGCTTTTTCAAAGTATCTATTTTCGCTAACAAAATACTTTGAAAACTAGTCAAATGACTAATCAACTCGGATTTGAACGAACTCATTGTGTATTCACCATTAAGTTCATGCACATCATCGTAAGTTTCATCGGGGAAAGGAAATGTGAATGAAAACTTGAAGTTTTTTATCTCAAACGTTTTCCTAGTTGTAAACATCAATGCTGACATGCCCAACTGATACTCTTTATTCGGATCGAGTGGAATCGGTTCCTCAAACCATATTGTATCTCCTGAAATTTTTATAAACATTATTTATTATATAATATATAATAAATAAAATGAGTCATGAATACAATATCGATCCTCATCCATTTGAATCAAACAAAGTTCATAATGGATTACTACCGCTTCCTCTTCGATGTTTAATAGTTGGAACAAGCGGATGTGGAAAAACCACTCTATTGTACAACCTGATTACTAAACCATGGGGAATTCCCCATGAAAATCTCTACATATGTTCCACAACTTTAGAACAAGAATTTTATAAAGGCTTGAGAAAAAATAGTGAAAAAATAGAGGCTAAATTTGAAATGAAAATAGTGCATTTTTACGATAGTTGCGACGAACTAATTGTACTAGATGAATGCCTACCAAACAGTCTTGTAATTTTCGATGATTGTGTTAATGTTGAACATCAACGAGTTATAAAAGATTATTACGCGAAAGGGCGTCACAGGAATATTTCTAGCATTTATCTAACTCAATCATTCACTAAAGTTGATAGACAGTTGATTAGAGGCAATCTGAATTTCCTGTGTATTTTCAAGCAAGATCCAGATTACATGAAAGTGATTTACGATAAGTATGCTGGAACAGATTTTACTTTCAAACGATTCAAAGAAATATACAACGAATGTTGGGACGATGATTTTGGATTTCTAACGATAAACCTAACAAAACAATTAAAAGACGGTCGATACATGAAAAAGTTTGAGAAAACGTTTCTCGAGTCGGTGAATAAACGGTCAAAAACACCGTTAAACGATCAAAATAACCGTTAAAATAACCGTTAAAATAACCGTTAAAATAACCGTTAAATTTGGATTTAAATATTCGACAAAAAAAAAATTTTTTTTTTTACTATAATAAATGTCTACTGAAAAACATTTAGAAAAATTTTTGTTGAAAAAATGTAAGGAAATTAAAAAAAAGATTGAAACTCGTGATGATTCAGAAACTCGTAATCAACCTGATGATTCAGAACCAGAAAATAGAATTTTCTGAACGCGAAAGGGCGTCACAGGAATATTTCTAGCATTTATCTAACTCAATCATTCACTAAAGTTGATAGACAGTTGATTAGAGGCAATCTGAATTTCCTGTGTATTTTCAAGCAAGATCCAGATTACATGAAAGTGATTTACGATAAGTATGCTGGAACAGATTTTACTTTCAAACGATTCAAAGAAATATACAACGAATGTTGGGACGATGATTTTGGATTTCTAACGATAAACCTAACAAAACAATTAAAAGACGGTCGATACATGAAAAAGTTTGAGAAAACGTTTCTCGAGTCGGTGAATAAACGGTCAAAAACACCGTTAAACGATCAAAATAACCGTTAAAATAACCGTTAAAATAACCGTTAAAATAACCATTAAATTTGGATTTAAATATTCGACAAAAAAAAAAATTTTTTTTTTACTATAATAAATGTCTACTGAAAAACATTTAGAAAAATTTTTGTTGAAAAAATGTAAGGAAATTAAAAAAAAGATTGAAACTCGTGATGATTCAGAAACTCGTAATCAACCTGATGATTCAGAACCAGAAAATAGAATTTTCCTGAAAAAACCTAAAAAAGAAATGACTGTCAAGGAAGCTAACGAAATTCAAAAACAAGAACAAGAGTTGAGACGTGCTTTCCGAGAAGCTAGAGTAGATAAGTTTAACGAAAGAGAAACTCGTAATCAACCTGATGATTCAGAACCAGAAAATAGAATTTTCCTGAAAAAACCTAAAAAAGAAATGACTGTCAAGGAAGCTAACGAAATTCAAAAACAAGAACAAGAGTTGAGACGTGCTTTCCGAGAAGCTAGAGTAGATAAGTTTAACGAAAGAGAAACTCGTAATCAACCTGATGATTCAGAACCAGAAAATAGAATTTTCCTGAAAAAACCTAAAAAAGAAATGACTGTCAAGGAAGCTAACGAAATTCAAAAACAAGAACAAGAGTTGAGACGTGCTTTCCGAGAAGCTAGAGTAGATAAGTTTAACGAAAGAGAAACTCAAGAAAAGATGTTTGCACCCATCACTGAAAAAGTAGTTGAAGTAATAAATGCCGTGAAACAAGCTGATGAAGACATCATAAAGAAACTAGAAATTGTTCCCTACAAGCCAACTAGTTCTCCTAGAAAGAAAGTTGTAACTTTTGGACCAACTAATACTTTTGACATTAATCCAAACGAAGGAGCTTCTGCACTAGTTGATACTGCGTCAGATGATACCGTAGTAAACACGAGAAGTAGCTTATCAAGCATCATGGATATGGTAGATCGGAATGAAACCCCATCGAATAGCGTTGGTCCGAAAGGAATTGGTCCTATTGCGAGACTTTACATCAGACAGGATGATAAACAATTTGGTATATGGGGAAAAGAGGACAAAATTTACATCGGAGACCAACAAATTCAAGTAAATGGAGATGCAATCGTTATTCAAAATGAAACTTACAAAGGAACTCACGGATTATGGCGTTTGTTAACTGATCCTCTAGGACCTGATCCTGATAAATACACTAAAGAGGATTTGAAAGTTTACAAGAAAATTCTCATTCAAACGAACTCTCTATACCAAAAGAACGATCCAACTACCAATAAAGTAAAGTCTAGTACGGGGAAAAAATGGAAAGAGTTGATCGCACCTATTTGGAAAGAAATCAAAGCAAGTAAAGTTGGTTCGGGTTTGATAGAATATTCTGAAAATCCAGTGGAATTTAAATACATTGACAACCTCCAACAGCTGCTACAGCGTTTGTTCTATTTGCACGCACAAGAACGAGCTGGTAATAACAATTTTCACAATGAAAAATTAGGAATTGTAAAGTTTATAAGCGATCAGTTGGAAAAAAACATAGATAATCCCAAAGGAATAGAATATCTGATGAAAGTTGTAAACAGTTTGCCGAAAGGAATTATTAAAAGTGGATCCGGAGTTTTAAATACTTTGCTGAATAAACTAGATGGTTTCGTACCTGAAATGCATTTACCCGGATACAACTATTGTGGTCCATTTACAAAACTAGATGAACGATTGAAAAGAGGAGATCCTGGAATTAATAAATTGGACGAAGGTTGTAAGCAACATGATATATTTTACAGAGATCACACAGGTACGAAAGAAAGACACATAGCGGATAAAGCACTGGAAAAAGTGGCAAAAGAAAGAATGTACGCTAGTGATGCAAGTTGGAAAGAAAAAACAGCTGCAGCTGTAGTGAGAGGTGCAATGAAAGGTAAACAGGCTTTTGGTATGGGAGTTGCAAAGAAAGGTAAACAAGTTGCAAAGAAATGTAAACAATCCTTTGGTGAGGAAGTTACAATGAGTAAACGATCCTTTGGTATGAGAGTTCGTTATTAAAAAAATTTACTATAATAAATAACTATGATTACGAAAAAAATAGATTTAACCGAAAATCAACTAACCAAAATGCGAGCCGCTTACAAGAAGCGCAGAAGTGTTACAATTCTTTTGACAGCGAAACAAATTTCAGGAAACGGAAAACATAAAATCAAACTGTGGGAAACTCAATCAAAAGCATTTGAAAAAGCGAAAGGAGAAAAGAAAGGAATTACGCTAACTTTGGATTACGAACAACTACAATTGAATCACACGGGTGGATTCTTACCATTGGTGTTTGCAGGAATTGGTGCTCTTGGGGCATTATTGGGTGGTGGAGCTGCAGTAGCTTCTAGCGTTATTGATTCTAAGCATAAATCTGCTGAAGAAGCAGAAATCAAACGCCATAACTTGGAAATGGAGAGATTAGCACAAAATGCAAAAAGTTTAAGTATTGGGTCCGGTTTAAAAAAACGAAAAAAACGGAAAACTACCAACCTTTGAGTAATTTAGATTTACATCGTTTCGCGAAAAATTTTAAAATAAAACATTTCCGAGGTATTTTCATGAAAGATGAACTTCCTGATCGACCTAAATCCGTTGAATGTGGAATTATTAATTTGGAAAATTCTTATCAAAATGGTAGTCACTGGACTTGTTATTTTAAAAAATCCGAAAAAGAAAAATATTATTTCGATTCCTATGGAAACGCACCACCTCCTAAAGAGTTGGTAAAATACTTGGAAAATAAACATATTTTTTACAATTCCGAACAAATTCAAAAGTATAATGATCCTCCAATTTGTGGACATCTGTCTTTGATAGTGTTAAAAGAACTTTCAAACGGAAAAGATTATGAAACTGTTTTAAAAACATGCAGAGGGAAATTGAATTCTGAAAAAATCTTAGTATAATATTGTTGTTTTAATGGAAAATTTCCATTAAAACGTTTTTATTAAACAAACTTGATGTTATACATGTCTCTCCCATTTATTGATTTGGTGATTCCATGGTACACTAAGCAAACACCGTACTCAACTAGAGCTTGGAGTTCATTTTTATCAAATTTTTGAATACATCTTTCTGGTATGAACACTCTAAATTCTCCTAGATTGGCTATAACAGCCTCCCACGAGTATTTCGTTGACACAAATTCAAAGTTTATAATTTTGTAAGGTTTTCCGATTTCTAGTTCAGAAAGCTTGTTTGTGTTGTTTTCAAAATTAATTTTTTTCAATAGCTGCTCCCTATTCATTTCTATTTATTTATTATAGAATATATTAACATGTTTAATGTTTTAGGGCTGGGGGTCATTCTGTGAATTCCGACACGACACGCAAATGTGCAACGTTTTAACATGTTTAATGTTTTAGGGCTGGGGGTCATTCTGTGAATTCCGACACGACACGCAAATGTGCAACGTTTTTTTCTGATGATTTCCGCTTACAACCGAGTCATTGCTAGGGAAATGGTACTTCGTCGTTTTTCATCCCACAAAATTCGTTGACCATTCGTTCGAAAGCTCTCGATTTATCCAACCATATTATGTTAACTACTGCGAAGTGCGTGGCCAACAAGCTGAGTTATGAGCATGGTTATTTGAATAATTGTTTACACACAGGTGATCATTCTCAATTATTGATATTGTGAACATGATTGCAACCGCTTGTTAATTTCTGATGATTTCATTGAGCTGGTGTTTCGATTATGTGATTCATAGCAGGTGTTTCTGATGATTTCCGCTTACAACCGAGTCGTTGCTAGGGAAATGGTACTTCGTCGTTTTTCATCCCACAAAATTCGTTGACCATTCGTTCGAAAGCTCTCGATTTATCCAACCATATTATGTTAACTACTGCGAAGTGCGTGGCCAACAAGCTGAGTTATGAGCATGGTTATTTGAATAATTGTGTACACTCAGGTGATCATTCTCAATAATTGATATTGTGAACATGATTGCAACCGCTTGTTAATTTCTGATGATTTCATTGAGTTGGAGTTTCGATGATTTGATTCATAGCAGGTGATCCGAATATTGCGAGAACGGTTTGATTTGTGAAGCGGTGGTTAAATCATTTTAATAGGTAATTTCTATACTTTACACTCTAGGAAGCTGTAATTTCGTATGTAGCCTCTTTAGGACATTTACTTGACGATGCCCAGGGTCCGGATCAGATGAGTGGCTCTTAAAGCTAATTTCTATGCATTACGCTCTAGGAAGCTGTAATTTCGTGTGTAACCTCTTTGGGACATTTACTTGACGATGCCCAGGCCTTAAAAAACTATATCTAATTTCTCCCTTGCGAGGTTTTTTTTTGTCTAGGAAATAATGTTGAATATGCTTGATAAAATGTTGAATTTTATCGGTAAAATGTTTAATTTGATAGGTAAAATGTCGAATTTAATTGGGAAAATGTTGAATTCGGTTGGGAAAATGTTGAATTTGGTTGGGGAAATGGTGAATTTGATTGGAAAAATGTTGAATTAGATTGGGGAAAGCTATACACAGTTGGGGTCATTGGAGAATCCCAGAAAGACGTCGACGTCACGGCGGACCCTCTCCCTTCAGGCCTTTTCTTTCTTTAACATAGCTCAATGGTGTATACAAGTGTAGTAGAAAATCCAAGTTTTAACATGTTTAATGTTTTAGGGCTGGGGGTCGTTCTGTGAATTCCGACACGCAAATCTGCAACATTTTTCATTGGTTACTACACAGTTACTACCTTCTGTTGTAGCAACCATAAAGAATAATTATCGCACTCGAAAGAAACAAGAGTCAATAGCTACGTTTTTCATTGGTTACTACACAGTTACTACCTTCCGTTGTAGCAACCATATGTTGATGGCGAGTTCTATAATAAGTACAGTAAATGCAACATTATACTTGTAGAGTTCAGTGAAATGGCTGGGAAAAAGAGAGCAAGAACAGCTACTGAGCGATCACGAGAATCAAGACAGCAAAAAAAACAACAAGGAATAGATGAGTACATTCAATCTTTACCGAGTTCTAGTTCATCCGCTTCATTATCCGAAGAAGAGAAACTACTTAAATACAATCAGATGAAGAACGAGAAGATGATGAAACCAAAGTCAACGGCTGAGCGATGTAAAGAATATCGCACTCGAAAGAAACAAGAGTTAATAGCTAAAAGATCTCTCGAAGTTGAATTGAATCAAGAATCAAGACAGCGAAAAAAACAACAAGAAATAGATGAGTACATTCAATCTTTACCGAGTTCTAGTTCATCCGCTTCATTATCCGAAGAAGAGAAAGTACTTAAATACAATCAGATGAAGAACGAGAAGATGATGAAACCAAAGTCAACGGCTGAGCGATGTAAAGAATATCGCACTCGAAAGAAACAAGAGTTAATAGCTAAAAGATCTCTGGAAGTTGAATTGAATCAAGAATCCGTTGAACCTGTGTCCAAGCAATTCATAACCGAAAGTAGTTTTGTTGACATAGAATTTCAAAAACGTTTTTACGAAAATACGTTCGGTTCAGACTGTGGGATATGTGATCGGCTGTGGTTTGAACGTGATATGCGACAGATTCCATCCAAGGCTGTTGATTTAGTTGCTCGAATGTTCCCAGGTGAAAAATCGACATTCAAGGTATGTCAGACTTGCTACAAATCATTGGGTGAGAATAAAATCCCACGATTGTCTCGAACGAATGGGTTTCGTTATCCTCAATTTCCTGCTTATTTACCACCACTCGATCCAATCTGTGAGCGATTAGTGTCGCCACGGATTCCCTTTATGCAGATTCGTAGATTACGTTTTGTTTATGGTGCAAAAGGAATTATTGGCCAAGTAATTAATGTACCCGTTGATGTGAATGAAATGGTACAGGCACTACCTCGGCAACTTGATGACGATTATGCCTTTAATGTTAATATCAAACGGCATCAAATCCACAAGTCGTCCTATTTGACTGGTATGGTTAAAAAATCACACGTAAAGGCTTGGTTGGGATATCTACAATCGAAACCCCTGTATGCTAATATAAAAATCGATAAGTCGTTCTTTGGGGTAAATGATGCTGATGGTGATGTAGATCGTAACGAAGAAATAATCGAATCAATTTCTGAGGATCAGGAGCATGTACATGAAATGTTACTGGCTAAGCAGCATACACTTATGTGGAGTGAAGAGAAATACTTAGATATTGCTCCGGGAATGAATCGACAACCATCGAGTTTAATTTATGACACGTACGCCGAAGAATTATCATTTCCTAGCATTTATCTGGGTGAGCCTCGCAAATTTTCAATCAATAACGTTACTCCATTCATGATGGCTTCAAGTGAGATTCGTCGAAAAGATCGTCGCGGAGTAAAACCAGAACATATTTTATATATGGCGATGAAAATCATGAGGCTACGCTTGACAGAGAGTTTATACATTACATTCATGAATACAGGTGATAGTAAACAACTCACTCGAGACGATGTAGAAAATAGAAAAGTTCTCGAAAATTGTATGGAGAGAAATTTGTCTTTCATGAAGTCAATTCCTAACTCTGTACAATACTGGATGGGACGAAAAAAAGATGTTTTTGCAATGATTCGGCAATTGGGAAAACCCACTCTCTTTCTCACGTTGAGTGCTTCAGAATATAAATGGTCTGATTTGCTACGACGTCTATACAAACTTAAACACGGCAGAGAATATGAAGGGGTAGACCCAGTAGTAGAACTGAGTTCTGATGAGAAAACTACATTAGTAAATGAAGATCCTGTCACATGCTGTTTATACTTTGATAAACTCGTCGATACCATAATGTATCTTCTCAAGTCTTCACGGTGTAGCCCATTTCAAGATTATCGAGTGATAGACTTTTTCAAGCGTATTGAATTCCAACAACGTGGAAGTCCACACGCGCATATACTTTTATGGTTGAAAAATGATCCGCGAGAGATTGTTGATGAGAAAATGCCGGCTACTATAAATTTGATAAATGAATTATGCTGCGTGGATCCCAACCAGCTAGAAGTTGTACAGAATCAAACACACAAGCATACCTTTACTTGCTACAAGCGACCAAAAGATGAAAAGGCTAGGCGATGTCGATTCGGAGCTCCATTTTGGCCAATGGAACAGACAAGGGTGCTGATTCCTATGCCGAAAGAGGATGGTCGCTATGATAAATTAAAAAATAAATTTGCTGATATGCACCATTCACTGGAATTTGATGAATTTAATGATTTGAACTCATTCCTTGCTCACCACAATGTGAAAAGCAATGGAAATTATTTGAATGTGCTCCGTGCTGGGATTCGACGACCTTATGTATTTTTAAAACGCACAATTCAACAGCGTTGGATGAATACTTTCAATCCGTGGATTTCAAAGCACCTCAAATCTAATATGGATATTCAATACATCCTGGAGCCATATTCCTGCGCAACATATGTGGTGGAGTATGTAAATAAGACCAACAGAGGAATCAGCTCCCTCCATCGTGATCTTATAAAACTCAGGGATGAATATCCAGACAAAGATTACAGTGATTTGATGAAGGAATTGGGTATTAGAATGCTGAATTCAGTTGAGATGAGTAGTCAAGAGGCAGCGTGGTATCTTTTGAATCTACATATGGCCGAATCCTCTCGCGACGTAGCATACATCCCGACTAATTGGCCACATGAGCGGCAACGTGTACGAAAATCTCACAAACAAATGGAGGAAGAAGAACTTGCTGGGGACTCGCTCAATGTTTGGAAAGAAGGATTAGTTCAGGAATATGAGAAGCGCCCCCAAAGCTTGAAAAATATCTCATTGGCTCAATTTACAGCTTGGTACTTTAGAAAAAGAAATGGGGAGTACCAACGTCGAAAGTTTCCAAGGGTTATTCGTTATCGTAATTATGATATGAACCCACTGAGTGATTACAAACGTGAAATGGTTTTACTGTACATACCATTCACCAATGAGGAAGTAGAATTACTTGATCGGAATAAATTTCTGGAATTGTATAATGAGAGGGAAAATGAAATTCTTGAAGCACGTAAAGAATTTGAATCAGACATTGATATTGAACAGATTATGAAGCACTGTGAAGAAATGTGTAAAGGTGAAGATGATGAATCAGTTGAGGAGAAAAATGAGGAATTTGTGCAAAGTCAGGCTGTACACGGTGACTTCATTCAGTCAATGCGAGATGGAAATAATGATGATATACGGATGGCTGCCCTTGAGAAAATGTCTTCAGTGGTGCGTAAACGAGAAAATGTTATGACATCTGAACAGTACTGTGCCGCAATGCGACAGACAAATATGGAGCAGCGAGATTTGATTCTGGAAGCAATTCACAGAATGTTTATTGATGGAGAATATAAACCACTTCAAATTTTCTTCACAGGTCCTGCGGGTTGTGGGAAAACATTTACAATGAAACTTCTCATGGAGACATACAATCGATTTAGCCAGCAACACAACTCTACTTTTAATGCATTTGTTGCTTGTGCTTCAACGGGGATAGCAGCTTCTGCAATCAATGGAACAACGGTGCACTCAGCTTTTCGCATAAGCAATTCAAACAAAGAATCCGGCCTTTCTGTTGAAGCACTCAATTCATTCAGAAGTGCTCTCAACAATGTGCGTATTGTTTTTATAGATGAATGCAGTATGATAGGCGCTGGAATGCTACAACAGATCAACTCTCGGCTTCAACATATTCTTCATAATTTTGACCAACCATTTGCTGGAATGAATATGGTGTTCTGTGGAGATCTTCGTCAACTTCCACCAGTATGTCAAACACCAATATACAAGAGAAGGAAAGAAAATTTTTGCTGTGAAATAGTATGGCAATCACTGGAATATTATCCACTTGTTCAAGTGATGAGGCAAGCTGATGTCAAATTTTCCGCTATTCTCACAAAAATTGGCAATGGAGAAAATCTAACATCTGAACAACAAGCTGTGATTGAGTCTCGGTTTGTTTCGCAAGAGTATGTAGATGAAGAATTTCCAGAGAGTATCCGCCTCTTTTTCCGTACTCTAGATGTGAACAAGTACAATAATGATAATATTCAGGGAGAACAAGTAGTTGAATATGTTGCTCAAGATACTTACTCAGGATATCGTAATGCCGAACAACTTGCTAGTGCTCGAAATAAGGTACACCAACTAAAACCTGATGAGACTGGTGGTTTGCCATATATGTTGAAACTTCTAGTTGGAAAACCCTATATGATTAGGACAAACATAAATGTGATTGATGGGCTTGTCAATGGAGCTATTGGCACTCTGTGGTATATTGAGAGGAATGCCGATGGTGTAGTCATACGATTGTGGCTTTCATTTGGTGATGCTAAAATTGGTAAACTAATTCGCATCAAATGCAATGCGCATGTGCAGTCAAATCCTGACCTGAAAAAGGAGTGGATACCAATAGGTGTTCGCTCAGCCACCATCCAGTTGAAAAGTAAAATAATCACTTGTAAAAGAGTTCAGTTTCCTATAGTTGAAGCAAGTGCTATTACCATACACAAGTCACAGGGGGGAACATATGATACTGTTGTCTATGAATACAATAAAAGCCACGAGCAGCAGTTAGTCTATGTCGCACTTTCTAGAGCTACTTCACTCCAAGGTTTGTACCTGATAAATCGAGATAATGATCATACATTTTATCATGCTCGTGGAAAAGTAAACTCTGAGTTGCAAAATGAGTTTCTTCGTCTTCAACGTCACCAACTAAATACAATTGGTAATATTTCTCGTGAATTTATCAGCAAAGCCAATGTCCATCCTACAGCACTATCATTGTGTACACTCAACACACAAAGCTTGAAGGCACATTGTGAAGATATAGCAACAGATTTTGTTATACCAAAAGTTAAGATGATGGCATTGACGGAGACTTGGGTTGAGAATGATGAACACATTTACATACCAGGCTTTCAATCTATCTCTCAGTTTAAGCGTAATACTGTGAGAGTTGGAGGAGTATCTATTTATGAAAAAGAAGAGTGTTCTTCTGCGCTTCAATCAACTAATCATGAACTTTTGAAATATGATAAAGAAGAAATGAAAGTGAAGCGAATAGCTACCGCACATGATGGGGTTGGGGATATTTGTGCAATAGAGACTACAATTGATGGACACAGAGCCTTACTCGTATCATTCTACATCACACCGGGTATATCCCCTAAAGAATTGAGATATTTCTTTGAATTGAATATGATGGCATATAGTCCCAAGGCTGCTATCTTTGAGGTTGTTCGGGACAGAGGTTACCATTTACTACCAATTATACTTTGTGGAGATTTGAATCTTGATCTCAAGAGTCCCGATGGAGTGAAGTTTCAAGAATTTATGGATGAAACCTTCAGTCTCAAACTGAATAATGACCCAAAGAATTCTACAACAAGAAATCAAACATCTATTGATGCTGTATTCATTCGCTACTTGGAAAATGTCTCTACTGTAAATTATATTTGTTATTTTTCATATCATAAGCCATTATTGAGTATTTCCTGTAAATAGATGTATATAAATATAATAAATTGTTTTGGTTAATTAGAATCTTTTCATATTTCTTGACCTTAAAAAACTATATCTAATTTTTCCCTTGCGAGGGAAAAACATTAAACATGATTTAATGTTTTTCCCTCTCAAGGGAGAAATTTATACTTTATAAACCTCATTTGAGCAATTTTGTAACGTCCGCGACGAAATTAAAGATAATTTTCACGTACAACCGAGTAGGTAGTTGAGTAGTTGCTATAGATTGTGTCACAATTTCAGTGTTTTTCACGTACAACCCAGCCGTTGTTAGGGGAATGAAACTTCCGCAGTTTTCATCGCACAAAAATCGTTCGCCACTCGTTGGAAAGCGCTTGATTTATGTGTTAAATGTTTTTCTGATGATTTCCGCTTACAACCGAGTCGTTGCTAGGGAAATGGTACTTCGTCGTTTTTCATCCCACAAAATTCGTTGACCATTCGTTCGAAAGCTCTCGATTTATCCAACCATATTATGTTAACTACTGCGAAGTGCGTGGCCAACAAGCTGAGTTATGAGCATGGTTATTTGAATAATTGTTTACACACAGGTGATCATTCTCAATTATTGATATTGTGAACATGATTGCAACCGCTTGTTAATTTCTGATGATTTCATTGAGTTGGTGTTTCGTTTTTTCTGATGATTTCCGCTTACAACCGAGTCGTTGCTAGGGAAATGGTACTTCGTCGTTTTTCATCCCACAAAATTCGTTGACCATTCGTTCGAAAGCTCTCGATTTATCCAACCATATTATGTTATCTACTGCGAAGTGCGTGGCCAACAAGCTGAGTTATGAGCATGGTTATTTGAATAATTGTGTACACTCAGGTGATCATTCTCAATAATTGATATTGTGAACATGATTGCAACTCTATCTAATTTCTAAAAAACTATATCTAATTTCTCCCTTGCGAGGGAAAAACATTAAACATGATTTAATGTTTTTCCCTCTCAAGGGAGAAAATTGAAGGCTAGGTTTGTAGTTACAGTTTCATAGAGATTTGGTTTTGGGTTGTCGTAATTGTGAAGTGATTTTCTTTTAACTAGCCTTCCATCTTTAAATAGGAGACCCGGTGATTCACCGGGTCTCCTATTAAGGCAAAAACAAGTCAATTTGATTTTTAACAGTAAATACATAGGACCCGTCGAATCGACGGGTCCTATGTAAAGACGAATACAAGTCAATTTGATTTTTAACAGTAAATACATAGGACCCGTCTGGCAGACGGGTCCGATGAAAAGGCAAATACAAGTCAATTTGATTTTTAACAGTAAATACATAGGACCCGTCTGGCAGACGGGTCCGATGAAAAGGCAAATACAAGTCGAGAATATTTAAAGAATATTTTTAAAACTCTTAAAGTGGGGGGGTCCGATTTGGACCCACCCTCTTTAACGTTAAAGTCGAATACAAGTCGAGAACATTTAAAGAATATTTTTTAAAACTCTTAAAGTGGGTGGCCAAATTGGCCACCCTCTTTAACGTTAAAGTCGAATACAAGTCGATAACATTTAAAAATTTCTTTTAAAACTCTTAAAGAGGGGTCGCGATTCGCGACCCCTCTTTAACGTTAAAGTCGATAACATTTAAAAATTTCTTTTAAAACTCTTAAAGAGGGGGAGCGATTCGCTCCCCCTGTTTTAACGTAAGAAAGCTCATAATTTTAGAGCCGACGCTCACATGTGAGCCGCGGCTGGAATTCAAGCCGCGGCTTTTTCATTTCATACTAAATTTTATGGCTCACATGTGAGCCGCAAAATTTGATCTCGGTTAACAATAACGAAACTACCACAAACCTGATGTTATGCATGTATTTTTTCATTTTTTTGATTTGGTGATTCCATGGTAAACTAAACAACCACCGTGCTAGTTAAAAGGATCTCTACTATAATAGACAAAAGAAAAAAGGTGAGGGCGATTCACCCCCACCTTTAAGAATTCAAAAAAAAAAATGAGGGGCTAGTTAAAAGAATATATTCTATAATAAAATGTATGATGCGAGAAGACATTGTGAAAAGTGCGATGTTAGCACTACTTATAAAAATTGGGCTAGACACCTAAAGTCTAAGCGCCATGAAAAAAACGACCCGGACCGGACAATGACTATCAGAAAACCTAGGAAAGCGAAACCTGTATTTGTAAATCCGAGGAAATTACACAAAGTATTTAATTTTAGTGAAAAAATATTTGAAAAAGTATTTGAAAAAAGCAAAGAATCTAGGAAAGCGAAACCTGTATTTGTAAATCCGAGGAAATTGCACAAAGTATTTAATTTTAGTGAAAAAATATTTGAAAAAAGCAAAGAACCGAGAACTGAAGTTGGAGAAAAGGAAACTGCATTTAAATCTAGATTAGTGACTTACGATATTAAAAATACGAAAGGATTTAAAGATGCTTACAAATTTCTTGACAGTATTAAAAAAATCGTAACTGGTTTAATCAACATGAAACTTAGAGAAATGAAACTAAAAGTTAATGTAGTTTTAATCGCAGAATTTAAAAAAGGGACTAACGAAAATAATATGGAGTATCATGAACTCAATTTCAAAACTAAAAACGTAATAATATTGCAGTCAGCAGAAGTACCAAATTGTTACGAGGAAATGAAACAGAAAATTCTAAATGAAATGGAAACGTTCGAAATAAAAGGATCTCAATGGCAACTTCACAAAATCAAACATTTAGAACTGAACGTTAACAAGTACACTCCTTTGAGAGGATCGTCTTACATCCCACTCCCTAATTTTCTACAATATAGGAAAGCAATTATAAATGTGAAAAATGACGATAATAAATGTTTCCTTTGGTCTGTTCTGTCTGCACTTCATCCAGCTGACCAACATTCGTATAGAATAGGAAATTACATAACATGGGAACATGAGTTTGATGAAGCGTTGAAAGATATCAGTTTTCCTATGAAACTTACGAGTATAAAATTGTTTGAGAAAAGAACTGGGATTTCCATAAATGTTTACTGTCTGGATGAAAAAAATATTATAATACCCTTGGAAATAACGAAAGAGGAAAAGGAAAGGCACATTGACTTGTTTTACTTGAAAAACGAGGAAACTGAACATTATTGTTGGATCAAGGACTTATGGAAACTTGTTGGTCATAGTCAGCTAACAAAGGATGGCCACAAACGATTTTTATGTAAAATGTGCTTGAATAGCTTTGGAACTCAGATTAAATTAAACGAACATAAAGAATATTGTGGAGCTCATAAAGCTGTTAAAGTAGAACTACCAGAACCTTACGATAATGTTTTACAATTTGAAAATTATAAACGCTCCATGAAAGTACCATTCGTTATCTACTCGGACTTTGAAAGTTTTCTAAGCAAACTTCAAACTTGTCAACCTGATGAAACTAATGCGTTCACTAATAAAATTCAAAAACACGAAGCTAGCAGTTTTTCATATTACATAAAGTATTCCAACGGATATTATAAACCTCCAGTCGAATATTCTGGTCCAGATTCTCCAAAAGTATTTTATCAGAAACTGAAAGAGGAAGTTTTACACATTGCTAAGGAATATTACGATAAAATTGTACCCATGAAACCATTGACAAACGAACAGGAACAGGAATTCAAAAATGCTAAATCTTGTCACATTTGTGAGAGAGGTTTTAACGAATTGCCTCCAATGTTAGAAAAGAAACTTGATGTAATGAGAAAAACAATTCAACACTTTATTGATAAAAAGAATGACAATCAAGCAGATATATATATTGAAGAATTAGAAGTTTTTAAGTCAAATATACCTGATAATTGTATAAAAGTAAAAGATCATGACCATTTGTCAGGAGAATTTAGAGGTACCGCCCATTCTCTGTGTAATTTGGAGTATCAATGTCCGAGATTCGTACCTGTATTTTTCCACAACCTGGCTGGGTACGATGCCCACTTATTTATAAAACAACTCGGAGAGGATGAAGGGGAAATACGATTGATTCCAAATACTGAGGAAAAGTACATTTCGTTTTCAAAGATTCTTAGGTACGACTCTGGAAAATTGAATGAGAAAGGAAACAAAGTAATGAATAAAATTGAAATAAGGTTCGTGGATTCGTACAAATTTCTAGCAAGCTCTTTGGAAAAACTAGTGGGAAATTTAACGAAAGATCAATTTAAGGAACTGGTAAAACATTTTGGAACAGAGAACTTGGAGTTGATGACAAGGAAACTAGCTTACCCATATGAGTACATGGATAGTTCGGAAAGGTACGATGAAACCTGTTTGCCACCTATAGAGAAATTTTACAGCCATCTAAATAAACAAAATGTAAAAGAAAACGAATATAAAAATGCACAAGAAGTTTGGGAAAAATTCGGTATTAAAAACATGTGGGAATTCACCGCGCTTTACAACAAAAGTGACATCTTACTGCTTGCAGATGTGATGGAAAATTTCAGAGATATTTCCCTGAAAACGTACAAACTAGATCCTGCATGGTACTACACAACACCTGGATTCTCATGGGATTGTATGTTGAAAATGACAAAAGTTAAATTGGAACTGTTGACCGATTATAATAAAATTTTAATGATAGAAAAAGGAATTCGCGGTGGAATATCTCAATGTAGTAACAGGTACGCGAAAGCAAACAATAAGTACATGGGTGAACAATATGACCCATCTAAACCTTCGAGTTACATAGCGTACGTAGACGCTAACAACCTTTATGGATGGGCAATGTCCAAATACTTACCATATGGTGGTTTTAAATGGATAGAGAACTTATACAATTTAGATATGGATAATTTAGATGTTGAAAATATAAGTGATGAGTCTCCCAAAGGTTATTTTCTGGAAGTTGACTTGGAATATCCTAAAGAACTACACGATTTACATTCGGATCTACCACTTGCACCGGAAAACAGGATTGGAAATACAAAATTACCTAAACTGATGACAACTTTGTACAACAAAGATAGATACGTTTTGCACTACAGGAATTTGAAACAGTGTCTGAGCATGGGGATGAAACTAAAGAAAATACACAAAGTTCTGGAGTTTGATCAATCGGATTGGTTGAAAGTGTGCATTGACTTCAACACGGAACTGAGAACGAAAGCGAAAAATGATTTTGAAAAGGAATTTTTCAAATTGATGAACAACAGTGTATTCGGAAAAACGATGGAAAATATCAGGCAAAGAATCGATATCAAATTATGCTCAAACGGAAAGAAACTGGAATTATTGATAGCAAAACCTACTTTTGATCGTAGAACGATATTCACTGAAAACTTAGCAGCAGTTCACATGAAAAAGACCAAAATTCTTTTCAATAAACCCATCTACATCGGAATGAGTATTTTGGACATTTCAAAAACTCTAATGTACGATTTTTATTACAACACGATAAAGAAACAATACGGAGAAAATGTCAAATTGATGTACTGTGACACGGACAGTCTGATCATGGATATAAAGACTGAAGACTTTTACTCGAATATTAAAAACAACATGATTGATCAGTTTGATACATCCGATTATCCGAAAGAAAATGTCTACGGTATACCTCAAGTGAACAAGAAAGTACTTGGAAAATTCAAAGATGAAATGAGCGGAAAAGTAATGGAGGAATTTGTCGGACTAAGATCGAAACTTTACGCACACAAAACGTTCGAGAATCAAAAAGAAACAAAGAAAGCGAAAGGGATCAAGAAAAACGTTATTGAACAGGACATTAAATTCAATGATTTCAAAGAATGTCTGTTGACCAAGAAACCGATCTACAAAACGCAAATGATGTTCAGAACAAACAAGCACGATATTTATACCATTAAACAGAACAAGAAAGCGCTCAGTGCCTACGATGATAAAAGGCATATTCTGGAAAATGGTATGGATACTCTTGCTTGGGGACATCATAAAATTGGAATAGGAAAAGAAAATTTCGTAGATCATCTGAAGGAGCTTATGAAAACACAAAACGAGAAAGAAAATGGAATTATAGGTAGGATTAAAGTAAATACTAAATTATAATTTTTATAAGGGATTCTTATAAAAACCTAATATTTTTCCATCTCCTCTTCCATCTCCTTTTCCATCTCTCCTCTTACTACAGATTCTCTTACAAATGTAAATATACTGTGCACACTCTTTAGCATATTTTGATTATCCTCTTCGATGCATTCAAAACAAATATTACCATTTAGTACTCTAACACCACAATTTTTGCAAACGTTAATATTTTTGAAAGGAGTAAAATTTAGAATGTTTTCAGTTAGTTTATTTTTTCCATTGAGAAAGTTACGTTTCACAGTTGGTAAATCCAAAAACTTATGATACTTCCTCACGAAATAATCAGTCAGTTCTCCAGATTTAGATACTGGCTGCCACTCGCTCTTGGAAAGACAATTTCCATCTTCGAGTTCTCTTAACGCTTTAAAGTATTCCATTTTATTTATAGTAGAGATCCTTTTAACTTACCCCTCAGAATTCTACGAACTGACGGAGTTGCAAAAGACGATGAAATTTCAGATAAGCGCGAATACGAAATCAAGGTAATATTATATCGATAATATTACCATCGTCCACAATTATATTTTTATCTGGGATCATCTTTAAAAAAATCTTTACGTTCAACTCTTGTAGAAATTTCTTATCTCGATTATTACGAATAACGTAATTCTCCAACATATTTTCTTTGACATTTTTCCTTTTATATTTCACGTCTTTTTTCGGAGATACTGGTATCGTTTTCTTAACGGTATTTACGAATTTTTCAACCCCTACATTTTTAAACTGTGTTTTAAAATTTGCAATTTTATCAGCTGAGATTTCTCCGTATACTAGTTGCTCAATAAACCTGTATACTTTCATATCTCTATCTCTATCGATATACGCGAAACATTCAATGAATTCGATATGCTTAAGTGAAAATTGTAAAAATGGATGAGACATTTTTATTTTTATTGGAGAGATCCTTTTAACATACCCCCCAAAAGTCACTGGTTCTGATGTTTTTGTGATAAAAAAATGTGTTCTGATGTTTTGTGTTGAAAAATTTTATCAAGGGTCTAACAGAAAAGCATTTTTAACAGGATTTAACAGAAAATCATTTTTAACAGAATTTAGCACAAAATCAGTTTTAACAGAGATTGAAGTCGGAATCATTTTTATCAGAGATTTAACAGAAAAGCATTTTCAACAGAGATTGAAGTCGGTGGCCCAGGATTGGTATTCGGATACTACTTATATATATATATATATATATATATATATATATATATATATATATATATATATATATATATATATATATATATATATATATATATATATATATATATATATATATATATATATATATAATTTGAAGTATGTTGATCGTAGAGTATTAAAGTAGTGGTGGAATTGTTGAGGTTCGATTAATGAAACTTGGTTTTACTGATCGAACCTCAACAATTCCACCACTACTTTAAACTATATATATATATATATATATATATATATATATATATATATATATATATATATATATATATATATATATATATATATATATATATATATACCTTCAAAACAAATAATCCACTTCGTTTTAGAATGTCTAGAAACAGATTTTCATGTTAACATTTTTTGAAAAGTTCCATTTTAAAATTCTGTAAAACACACGTTTGAATTAGCAGCACAATATAACCGTTTGCTCGAAAGTTTTCTTTTCCCCTCAGTTGGAAATTAAAGGCAACTCGAAAACGGCGTTTTACGTAGTCGCTAACTAATGAGTCGGTGGATAAATCAGAGGTCTTATTAAGCCCGCTTCTGTGTTCCAAGTCACGTAACGCCGAAGCAAGTCAACTTTCTCACCTTATTCAATTTTCATTCAAATTAGGTTCTCGTATTAAATTGCACCATTTTACCATCAGATGTGTTCAGGTCTCGAAGATGAAGACTACGCATTATTACACAAAGGTACATAGAACATTCATTGCTTATCATCGGGCAAATTCAAACCGTGAAATAATGTGATTGTTTAAACAATTGGTAAGCAGATGTGTTTAACAAATATGTGAAACAAGCAGAAACACAGTTTGCAGTTTGACTAATCATCCATCTGCCTCATTCCTCATTCTTATCCCGATGCCATCCCTATTTGTTTATACATGGGATTATGACGGGCAAATGTTGATATGTATACAGTATAACAAAAAGGCTGCAAATTATTACTCAAATGTTTAGTATTTCAGTTCTCCTCCTTCTACGCAAATCACTGGTCTGTGATTGATTTATAATAATATGTTTATAGTTTATTTGTTATCGAAAATCGGGGCTTTTCGCCTTCAAATAGGTTCACTGCATTACAGCACCAGGATCCCGCAATTTTATATCTTTTATTAAAGGTAAGGGACACAGCGATCTATGACGATGTCATCTTCCCAACATGTAGACAGGTTGCATTCACTGTACATTGATTACAATTAAAGTAGACTGATTAGAAGAAAGAACGATCTCAAAGGACTCTCAGCTGATAAGGTGTCAGCCGTTTTTAATACCGTTGTTTTAAGCCTTTCCAATGGCGCTCTAATCCAAATTTTAGCACCATAGGTCGACCAGAACAGATTTAGGTCTGAGCTCCCTTAGCTGTACAGGCCACCTCCATAAGTTATATTAATGTACTAGCCGCTCCGGATCGCTTTGCTCGCCTCCACGTCCAGCCGGAGCGCAAGCCCCCCGGACCCCCAATTAAGTTGCTCGCTTCGCTCGCGATGTGTGGCTATGTACACGCGATGGTCTCACCCCCCATTCAGGTGTATTACAATTGAAACATGAAGGGGATGTTACTCGCTTCGCTCGCTTTGTATGGCTGTTTATGTGTAGGAAAACACTCGTTGAAATCCGATGTATGTATGGAATGTTGCTCGCTTCGCTCGCTCGGTATGGTTGTCTATGTGTAGTAAAAACCCCTGCATAGCATGGACAGACAACACAAACATATAGAGTTTAATTCTTACAAATAACCTCCACGTCCAGTCGGGGGGGGGGGGGGGGGGGGGCAAGCCCCCCCGGACCCCCCCCCCCCCCCCCCATTAACTTGCTCGTTTCGCTCGCAAGGCGAGGTTGTAGTCATGCGATAGACTTTTACCCCCCATTGATGTGTATTACAATTGAAACATGTAGGGGATTTGCTCGCTTCGCTCGCAAACGGGAGATCCCTAGGGGTAGGTTAAACGTCTGTAGAGGATGTTGCTCGCTTCGCTCGCGTGAGAAAGTTAAACTGCCCACCCAACTTGGCAGATGATCATTTCTGTTGGAAATGACTATCAAAAGCGGCACCTTATGTGGAACCATGTCAGGTATAGTTTTAAGAACACTTCAGCACAGCACAGTCAGATGTTGAATGTTTGTAAGTATTTGTTTGCAATTCAATTTTTCTGCGTGTAAGCAATTGTGTTATGTGCGTAGAAGTGCAAATGGGCACCCTTCTGGTAAAGACTCGCCTGCGTCGTCCACGGCACAATTAACTTCTGATTTTGATAGCATCGCCTCCGTTCCCCTCGCATTTTGACCAACTTCCCGTCATTTTTTTCGATATCCGATTTTGGATTCAGACTCGTTAGAATCAAATCTGCATTTCGCCCGCAAACACCGTCCCGAAAAACCTACCTTTATGGGGTATATTTTAATGGGAAAAAACGGAGTTTTTCGACGGAATTTTCGAGAAAACGGGTCCGTACTCTTTAATTTGTTTGACGCATTTCCCGATACTTTTTTCACGATCCGATCGCGCCTTCGTCTTCCTCGTACGAAAACCTAAGAAACCAGTATTTTCTCGGAATTTTCGAGGGCTGTTTAGAGGGGTAGGGGAAGCGGGGAAGTAAAAAAAGCGCGCATTAAACCGACTCCCACCCCCTCCCGCCCTACAGCCCATGGTACGGGTGGGATTAGAAAATTTAAAAACCGCTTATACACCAGTTCGGAAAATCCCGAAAAGATCCCCCCCACTCGTAGACTCCTGCCACTCAGCCGTTTGGCCGTGCATTGCGCATACAGACAGACAAACAAACAGACGGAGTTTCATTCTTATAAATAACTAGCCGCTCCGGCTCGCTTCGCTCGCCTCCACGTCCAGCCGGGGGGTTTGACGCATTTCCCGATACTTTTTTCACGATCCGATTGCGCCGATGTCATCGTCGTGCAAAAACCTACGATACCGGTATTTTCCGGAATTTTCAACGGCCGTTTAGAGGGGTAGAGGAAGCGGGGAAGTGGAAAAAGCGCACATTAAACCGAACTTCGACCCCCCTACGGCCCATGGTTCGGGTGGGATTAGAAAATTTTAAATTCGCTTATACACCCTATCGGAAAATCCCAAGAAGATCCCCCCACTCAGCCGTTTGGCCGTGCATAGACACGACAAACAAACAAACAGACGGAGTTTCATTCTTATAAGTAATAGAGATTGAGATAGAGATTCTACGTGTTCCAGAAGCGCTCCATTTCAAATTTCATCATTGTAAGTCGGTAAGGAAAGGAATGAGGCTCTCAGGTCTTCCAGCTGATCAGTGCGCCTCCATGCCTCGTACCTATTTGTTTTCGAGGTGTCTCAAGGCAGCAATTTCAACACCGTCAGTGGGTTAGAAAAGGTTTTAGCCTCAGAGGTCCCACAGCTGATCGGAGTCCTTCAAATGTTGTAGGTGGTTTACGTTTCCGGATACGTAGAATTCTAAACACAGAACACTATCTTGTCTCTAATCATTAAGCGGAATCTATTATACAACATCTAAAAATGAAACTACATAACCGTTGTCCCCTATCTAGGATACATTAATTAGAATAAATAGAACACTTACACTTTACTAGCCCTTCTGTATTTTACAAGAGCTGACCTGCCAACTGAAAACCAATGAGGTGATCACCTACCTACCCTTCACAAATTCACCTACCCTATTTGAATTATAACAACTGATAAAATCTTTGTAGTTTTTAGGGCGATTAAGCTATGTTTTCTAGTTGTGATTCACTCCCGTGTTGATGTCTTTTATCTTGACAATGTTTTAGCCTATTCTATTCTTTGGGCGGATATTCATAAATGAAACCTAAAAAAACATTACTGTTACGTTGAAGTATTCTGAGATCTCGATTCAGCCCTTAGATTCTACCCGTTAGGGTTGATCGAACATGATGCCGATATTATTGGGACATTCCCGGCAGAATTATGATTCTTGAGCCCAATTTCACAAGTGTAGTGGGGGTTTTTACTGGGATTTGTTATAGAAAATAATATACTAAAATAGGACCTTATACAAAAATGATTAATTGCCTACTGGCCGATGAAGTCAATCACTGTAGTTTTCATTTCATTTGTTAATTTTCCAGTAGGAGGGGGGGGGGGGGGGATCTTTAGATTTGAATTCAAGAATTTTTTATTTAATAATTTTTAAAGCCATTGAATTAACTTCACTTTTAACTAAAATTCGCTCGGATGAAGCTAACCACGAGTAGGTAAATTATTTATGAATTTATATTTACACCCCGACCCGGTCAACGGCCGGTAACCCGCTAGTCTGTACCCTAGTTATTATATAGGTGTCCTAGTGAAAGTGCGTAATATAGCTGAACTGATACACTTCAACGAAAACCACCATCAGATATATTTTGCTTATTAATTGAGTTAGCTTAACTTTAGTACATGTATATGTTAAGGGACAGTCAACGATCTCGAACGTTCAATTAATGTGTCAACATGATATGGTGGAACTGAGATATGACTATATATATCTATTTATTAATCGATACCTTTTTTTATAAACCATTATAACAAATTCGTTATCGATCTCTGTTGAATAATTCCGCGTATTTTAGAAACAAATGGCGTCGCGTGATCGGCGAACGTTTTTCATTGTCTTAGGACAAGAATGTTTTAGTAGGTCCGCGTGTTATGTGGTGAATCTGTGATGCAACTAAGTTTTAATAGGCAGGTTCCGCGTTGAAAACTGTTTCACGCTCAATAAGTGATGGGTTCGAATCGTTCTTTGAACGGAATGACCGATATAAACATGGTGATTTTATGCCACGTTCGTATCAATACCTAATAACCGTTCGAGGGACCCATCCCCTATCTTTTTGTTATTCAAGTTCTATTTCAACATTCATTATCCGAAAATGTGCAATTCGTAAATGTCCGGTCACATTTGATTTATTATTTTCAATAATTAACCTTCATAATCGACCAAGAAAAAATTAACCATCGATTCAAAACAAGATTTGGGATTTACAGATTCTCTCAGTTTTTATAGATTCATTTGCGAATAATAATTAAATTTCAGTACATTTTTCGGCATAAATTTGTGTATAAATGTTTTTAATATTTTTTCCCCTGTTGATGAATTTCCTCTAACTAGTATTCTATTGAAAAACTAAAAATAAATAAATAAAATAAAATGAAAACTAAATAAATAAATTTAACGGTTTTAGCCGTTTTCAACCATTTTGACATTTCCTTTACTATGGCTCCCTCGGTAGGAAATTATTACAATTTGCGTCACACAAAGCGTAACCTCTATTTACCTCTGTTTACCTGTTCGGTTGTTTATCTGTATACCTCTATTTACATACTTTGAATGAAATTGCTGAAACAGAATGTGTTTTAGCTCACGCGTTTCTCATAAACCCATGAAACCTGCATATAAGAGTGACTCAGATTTGGCGGTGTATCCTACCACTACTATGTCAAGTTGTTTTATTTATTTATCACCAGCGCAACAACTCACCACTAGCTCAATGAAATCATCAGAAATTAACAAGCGGTTGCAATCATGTTCAGATTATCAATTATTGAGAAGGATCACCTGTGTGTAAACAATTATTCAAATAACCATGCTCATAACTCAGGTTGTTGGCCACACATTTCGCAGTAGTTGAATTAATATCGTTAAATAAATCGAGAGCTCTTGAACGAATAGTCAACGAATTTGGTGGGATGAAAAATGACGAAGTACCATTTCCCTAACAACAACTCGGTTGTAAGCGGAAATCATCAGAAATTGTCGCAACACATTTTCGTTACACATAAACGTTCCGTTTTCGGTTGGACATGCCATGGCTAAAACTCATTCTGTGCTAAAAGCCTAACGTAACAGAAAACATTCTGGTCATTTTCACATACAACGACTCCGCTGTTACGTTTGTTCACCTTCTTCCCTCTTCAACCCACAAAAATCGTTCGCCTCACATTTTCCTACTCACTATAACTCTGTGACTGTTCGCCTAGAAGAGCTATGAGTATAATAACAGTTCTCATGTTTTGTTTACAAACCAATGATCGTGAGTGTAGAAGCATCTAGTATACAGGGTCTCCCGCATAAGGTGTTCAGTACAGTGGTGGGCATCTTATCGTCGAATACGAATACGATTTTAATAGCGAAAATTATTCGTTGATTCTGAGTCAACCGTGATTATATTCGTATCTGTGTAATCGTATTCATCTGTCGGCGATTACACAACCAATAAAAATGCGTCACGGTCTCCCACCCGGACGGACCGACCTCGAGTGGTGCAGTCGTATCGCCGCTTCATGTCTTCTGCCCGGATCCGTAGGTTATCCCGAGCCTTTTCGTGAGCCACCGCTAGCCGTTTGCGAAGATCTGCTGCGTAAGCTTGTACCTCTTTCTCTTCGGGTGGCCGCCCAAACAACAGTTCCAGTGGCAATGTAAGCTCCTGCCCAAAGAGCAGATACGCTGGGGTGAACTGCGGAGCCTGCTCCGAGGCTCGGTATGCCAACAGGGCAATGGGGTGTTGTTGATCCCAGTCCACCTGGTTTTCCTTCACCATCTTTGCCAAATTCGTAGATCGATGGAGCCTTTCCACTTGGCCATCACTCTGGGGCCTGAGAGGGGTCGTTCGGGTCTTGTGTGCACCCAGTTGGGAGAGGACAGCCTGCATCAGTTCAGACTCGAAGTTGCGGCCATGGTCAGAATGAATCTCCCTTGGTACACCGAATCGAGAGACCACATGTTCTATCAGAGCCTGGGCGACTGTCTCTGCTCTTTGATCGGGAAGGGGAATGGCCTCAGGCCACTTTGTAAAGTAGTCAACTACTGTCAGAATGTATCGGTTCCCTCGCTTGGTCTCTGGGAGAGGCCCAACTACATCAATCCCAACCCTCTGGAATGGACTTCCAACAACATATGTGCGAGGTGCCCGCACCCGTTGTCCCCCTCCATGTCGTTTCCCACAGGTGTCACAGCTTCGGCACCATTCCCTCACGTCCCGGTGCAGTCCTATCCAGTACATCCTCTGGCGCGCATTTTCTTTTCCCCTATATGAGCTGGCTCATGAGCCTGTTTTGTTTCTCTTAGACTGCTTGGTACTAAGAATTGCTGGCGTATAGAACATCCATCTGGACTCTCCCACTTCCGGTAAAGCACACCTTCCTCCAACCCAAGGGAGTCAAAAATTGCCCACAATAGTCTCTGGTCCTTCTCCTGCCACCTGCTCCCAGCTGGGACGACGTCCAGAATCACTGGTTTTAATGCAATGACCACACATCTATTAGAAGTCCATGCAGTGTAGGCCCATCCTGGCTGTCTTCTTGGTGTCCCTTGGCTTCCCTCCTTTCGCAGTAGGAACATCCATCCCTGGCACATCGAGAGCGCATCAGCATTCCCATGCTGCTGCCCCAACGGTACTGCACATCAAGGTCAAAACGGTATTCGTATTCGACGATCCGAAAGATTATGCCATTTTGCAGCAACATCCCTGCCTGCACATGACCCAACACTGGACTTGCTTGCAGCGTACAGGACAGAGCCCTACAAAGGACCGGAGTTCCTTGGTGCTGGTTGGTGTTGATTATAGAGCTAATTTCTTGCTGAATGAGTCTTTGCAGGAGCTGGCACATCGAGTGAGGGGAAGTACCCAGCCTTCCTCATAGAGATTCCACAATTACTCCTTGTTGCTTCATGAAGTTCCTCTGCGATTATCGGGCAATTTTGCACCTAAACACTTAGCCTCCTGACCTTTTTTCGAGTAATTCAAACAATGCATTCACTATCAATATGCGCCACAATTGCGTTCACTTGGTGTTGCACTCCTTTGCCCAAGTCTAATTGCACCAAAGTCTTACCCAGAATTGGTGTTGTTTGCCCTGTTGCAGTACGTAACTGTGCAGTTAGATCCTCTTTCTTACCCCGCTTTTACTGCTTCTGGGCTCACAAATGTGTCTGATGCTCCTGCTATCACAAAACGGCATGGGACTGCATTTAAATACCCCTGTATTGTGAGAGCTGCGCCACCCACAGCTCGGTACAGCACAACTTCTTCGTCTTTTCCCATGAGACTGAGGCTCTTCTCCCGACCCAAGCTGCGCCCCTTCAGATTGGTCGGCTCACATTTCCCTGACCTCCATCAGCTCCACTTGGTCCTTGAAATGGTCTGCGCTGTCCCCAAGTGGGACAATTCCGCAAGAAATGCCCTCGCTGGTCGCATCGCCAGCAAACCGCTCCCTGCCGCACCTCTGTCTCAGCAGTCTGCACTTGAAGGAGCTGCCTCTCGCTTCCCCGTGTTCGGTTAGTCATTCGGGTGACCGCCTCCATCCGCAAGGCCTCTGTTAATCCTGTATTACCTTCTCCCGTATTCCAAGGCTTCGCATATTATAGGATGCTTTCCGGACTCATTGCACGGTGGTATTGAAATAAGGCTAATGACCTTGACGCATTTTTATGGGTTGTATTCGTGTAATCGCGGACGGACAAATACGATTACATGAATACGAATATAATCGCATTTGACTCAGAATCATCGAATAATTATCGCAATTACAATCGTATTCGTATTCGACGATAAGATTATGCCCAACACTGCTTCAAGACGTGATTATAGAGCTAATTTCTTGTCGAAAGTTCCTCATAGAGATTTTTTTTAAACACTTAGTTTTCGAGTAATTCAATTTTTGAGATTGTTTTTCGTGATTTCGACTTTAAGTGGCTAAAACAGCAAGAACTACAATAATTAAAACATTACGTTTAAATTTGAGGACTCCGTTGGAATAAGCATTAAATTTCCTTCCTATCTAATGCCGAATCAAACTTTTTTAATTGGATTCATTTGGTGAAAAAACTGCATGAACATGAAATTTCCATGAGTATGAGAAATTCCAATTTTTTAAACCGGCTGTGGGTGTCCCGTTTCTGTACTGTTATTTGCGTACCTCATCTGTGAAAACTGGCCCAAAATCTCAGCTTCCTAGCGGTATAATCAATTTTTATTTTACTTCACTATTAAGAGTATACAAATATGTTTCTGTGTTGAAAAACACGATTTTTTTTTCTGTGAAATCGAGGGTTTTTGTTAAAAATGACCCTCTAAAAAAATTCGAGTTTGGGGCACATACATATGGAAATGCGTTAAACTCTAGGATTTGTTTCAGAATGCCTCAAAAAGGAAAAGTTTTGATTTAAAAATTTTCCGAGTCATTGCAATAGCTTCATTCTCCCGAAAATTCGCTAAATCAAAAATTGAATTATTAGAAAACCAAGCGTTCAGAAAAGAAATCTCTAGGAGGAACTTTCGATCAGAACGGAAGTTAGTGAAAAACGTTGTCTATTTCCACGAAAAATAAAGAGTTACACTGTTAAATCGATTTCGACGGTTAGGCCATCATCAGTAACAAACAATAATAAGTTATTTTTCGTGGAAATAGACAACGTTTTTCACTAACTTCCGTTTTGAAATGGGTTTCCACAACTTCGTCGCGAGTGATTTAGTTCGTTTCGATCAGAAATGAGCTGTAGAAACACGCCCTGAAGTACTGACCACCTTATGCTGGGCACCCTGTATATCTATTGAAATTGAACCTATGGAATAAATTTCTTTGTTATTCAACCTATGAAGATAACATTTGAAATGAAGAACCGTTGGGAAGTCTAGAAACGAATCCAGAAGTCTAGAGCCCCCGAGGTGGGCCGAGTGGGATCCAGAGCAAATTCCTTTGGTATTCAATCTAAGAAGCTGAAATTTGAAATAGAGGGAACTTGGAACATCAAGAAATAAATTATAAGGTCCGAAGATCCCTAGATCAACTGGGTGAGAACCGTTGCTGACTTCTTCGCTCTCAACATTATGATGCTAATATTTGGAATGGAGGCCTTTTGGGACATCTAAAAATGAATCATGAGATCTGATGCCTCTCGGAGCAGCTGAGTGAGCTCCAGAACTAATTTCTTGGCTATTCTAACTAGGAAGAGCACATTTTAACGTCGAAAACGTAAAAACGGATTCTACTCAACCTTCAGGCGCATGGTGGTTTTTATAAATGTATTGGCTTGTTATAATCTTCCCAGGTAACGAAAGGAAGCGAGCGAACTTGGCAATCTACACAAACTAGATTATTTATAACGTTTTCGGGGTAAAACTAGTTTAGTGAAATTAGGTTATAACGAAGTTGGTGAGCTCAGCAAGTAATCGAAACTGTTTCACGGAATCGGAATTTGCTCCATTAAGAGTTGTTTCGGAATGCACCTATTTATTTGAGAAAAAATCAATGAAAATTTTCTGCCAATTTCAGAATTTCATTTTTGTAAATAAATCAATGGAATTACTTTACTACCCTAAAGAATAGGTGACTAAGTTTACATATTGCTTCCGAGACCTATAGGTAGCGGAAGCAGTGCTTTCATTTTCGGGAGATGAATATTTTTGTCTCCAAAATCCAAATTTCCACTCGCATTTTAGGTTTTAGACCATTCTGAACAAATTTTTCCTTGTCTGTCTGTCAGTCGTGTAACGATTATTTATTTGGACATTTCAAATTATAATAAGAGTTTACAAAAAAAGGCTTTTCTGCCCTTAATATATATATATATATATATTTTTTTTTTTTTTTTGCTCCATTCTAGGAGCGTTTTTTCTAGCTTCTTCAGGGAGATGGGAATTCAAAATTGTTAAATATCTACTTACTTTTCGTTTTATTTTTGTGATGAAAATCGAATTTAAAGTTATCAGTTTATGATAATCAAATTTAAAATAGTTTGCGTTTATGTAGGTAACAATGTTTTTTCGTATGTTTAGCTTAGTTTGCTCGTGACGATGATTATAAATTTAGATTCCTTCAATCAAATACGGGTAAGTTTTACTCAGGGTTTGAGTGTCTTTTCGGAAGTTTATGGAATTTGAATTTTTTATCTTAATAATTTCTAAAAAAACTTTCTTTTCTGCAATATACATTCTCTTCCTACAATTTTGAAATTGTCAATGTTCATGGTATGTCCTAAAGATCTGCAATGGGCGACTATCGCGTTTTTCCTATTTTGTTGTCGCAGATTTTATTAAATGTTGGAGTTTATTAAAACACCAATTTAAGGACAGTTAGGCCTGTTTGTAAAGTCTTGTCTGTCGTGTCCTTGCTTGTAACAATCTCAATTTCCACAGTTTTCTTCCGATTTTGATAAAATTTTCAGTGAATGTGCAGAATTCGAGTGTAGATTGTTCTCTACCAGTTTCATTGATCCCAAATAAATACTTCACTCTGCGCATGCGTAAAATTATTCATTAAGCATTATTTCATCACGTCCCATCTCGCTCAAACTCGGAGAATAGTTAAGAGAAAACGATTTGAACATTCCATATCAATTTGAACCGAATCGTATCAATAGTAGCTCCTTCGCATGCGCAAATGTGAAATCCTCGTATTCAGTTTCATTTCCACTGTTTTCGTTCAATTTTGATTAAATCTCTGGAAATGTGCGGATTAGAGTGTAGAAGGTCCCCTGTCAGCTTTACTGTTTCTAAATAATTATTCATTCAGCGCATTCGTAAACTTAAATTCCATCAAGCATCATTTTCTCACGCCCTAGCCATTTGAAAGCATACCCCATCGTTATTTACCATTTCCCTCAACCATAGGAACCAGCTATTGAATCTGATAATTTAAAACATTTCAGTGATCTATATACAATCATGTTACGGACACGGGGAAGCTATATGTCACACCCAACACAGACACAATAGAAATCTTGGTGATTCGCTACCTTTCCTTGGGTAGCCGATGCAGTTGGGATCTGGGAAAGACTCGCTACCGAAGAGACGAATTGATGATACCTTCCACATAAAGACCATCTCTCAGACAAGAATTCCAATTACAAGTTCACTCGAAATACGAAGCTAATCGACCATAAATTGAACGCTCTTCAAGTTAATTTGAGTTCTTAGGGAGCTTTGCGAAGCCTCTTAAAATTATATAGCCCCCTCTCTCTCAGTTGCTAGTTAGTCGTCCAACCAACTTTGTCTGCCTCATTATACGTTCCCTCCGTGGTTGGGCTTTCTTTTTTTCGCTCTTAAGGGTTTGAAACCACGAGACCTCTCAGCGCGCAACAAAAGGTTTAACTTCTGTCTGGAAGATCCATTTTGTAGTTAGATCCAGGGTGAAATGGGACGGCAAAGCGATCTCAACCTGAAGAGAAAGAGGAAGTGCGATTTCCGGGAACGGGCGTTGTTGGAGCATGAGAGGCTAATTCCTCAGAACCCCTTTCGTTCCGGTCAGTGTGACCTCCTTCTGCCTCATGATCCTGACACGTGGTTATCTCGCACCATCACCGCCCTTAAATGGGTTTGGGGGCGAACGCTTGCCCCACAGCCCACTTACTTCGGGAGGGTAAAAACTAATAACTTTACGGTTAACTAAACCATCTAAGACAAATGGGGTCTTCGCATTAACGTCGCTCCGTTGGATCCCCATCGAGCGCTGCGTCAGCATCTGACTTTATTGAATCGACATTTACGAAAAGAGGGCGATTCGATACGATCATTATTTTTCTCCATTGTCTGGTGGTTGACAGCTCGTTTACTTCAACCGCCTCATCCACGAGCTGCACGCTGCATATTGTTAGCATAAGGATGTAGTTCATTTACTTCCTTTGATTGACATGAGATTCATGAAGTGTGAACGGAAATATTAGCATAACGTTGATACTCGAAGAATAGATAACCACGTAAGCCTAATTTCATCGTTTTCACGGAGGTCTGGTCTGAAAGTGTCGAAAATGTAAGACCCTTAGCTGGATACTCCGTATTTCAATCAGAAAACAATCGAAATCGAAATTAAGGTGTTTTATTTTAAGACAAATGTTGCTATTCTTATACCATAACTAATATAAATTTGTGAAAATCAACAATCCTGAGCGCTGATATTCAAGTAAGGAAAGAAAACTTTCTTGCTGTATATAGAACGAGATTCGAAATTCAAATTTTAGTTGCCGACCTGGTCAAATTATAATGTAGGTATATGTCAATTATAATATAATAAGTATATAGTATAAAATTATATTATAATATGGTCAAATACCGAAAATCATGTTAGTGAGAGAAGAAAATAGATATTGCATAATTGAAGGTGATATAAATATTGATATTTTATCAAATAGCAGCTCGCGAACGATTATTTTGAGACGTTTGCATCACTGGGCTTGATTCAAGACGTTACTATTCCCACTAGAGTAACAGAGAATTATGTCTCATGTATTGATCATATAACGTCAAACTTGACATGTCACCGATATATAGCTGGTGTATTCGATGTGGTATCACTGACCATTATGACACAGCGCTTTCTTTTGCTAAGGGAAACGATACGTCTTCAGAATCTCCTCGTCAACCAATACACATAATTGGGAAGAAAATTAACTTTTCAAAATTGCACGAAAACCTTCAGAATACTAATAGAGATCCATTCATGTGTTATAAATAAATCTGCTAGTGAATTTGTTGCATTTTTGAAAGATAACAGAGAGTTTTAGTTCTTCTCGTATTTATTTTTTTATTTATTTATTTAATCATACAAATGCATTTTATAAATATGGTACAAATTGAACAACTTAAGCTACTCACTTTCGATTTCTTTCCCAACGATAGGCTTGGCCCGTTTGTTGGGGAAGGTCTTGGTGATTCGTTCATGTCTTACAATCTATTTACTGTATGATACAATCGGTACTTAAAAATATAATGTTATTCGTATAATATTCTTATAATTTTAAGAGAAGATATTTTCTAAAATAATCACTGTACATAAATACTGCTTAAAACAGTTTCACATCCCGCTTCTCCCTTTCCTACAAGCCAGGTTAAAATATGTTTCTTGTAGTTTTGTCTTGTGAATTTTTGAGCATTTTTCATATGGCCCTCTAGCGCTCTGTAGATAATGTAAATAATGAATTTCGGATTGTGAGTTGACAACGTCAGTCTCGGTCTACGTGCAATTACATTTACTGCGGCTACGTACCTTGTTATGTTGTTACATACATTGAATTAAGTTGTGAACCTATTATTTGTGGATCCTTATGGAATTGCAGAAGTAAATTTTTAACATATAATTGCCTTATAGTAAATAACTTAGCGATATTAAATACATTGTCAGATGGAGTCCTAATTGGTAAAGATAGCAAAATTTTCACAATGATTTGTATTCATTTTCTCGTACACGAAAATGGCCTTTCCGAAACGAAAGAGGTTTTCCTAACGCCGAAACACTTTTCGGAACGGGATGAGTCAGCTATACTCATGCTCAGCTTATTCGGAATCGTAATTACGAGACGACAACTTGACCTTTCTCTCGTATAACACTCTAGAATAATTTAGCAACTATCATGCAGTTGGCATGGACACATACATACACCCGACAAAATCGCCTGAATTTTCCCAGTGCCGTCTTTTGTTGTTGGTTTAACCTTTGTATTTGTATTTCCTTCGTGTTTTTTTTTCCCGCAACTCAACCAGAAGGGTCATTACCGGCATTTTGTTCTTGCTTTCGACGTTTTATCGAAGATTTCAGTTTTTTTCATTCTCAAGATTTCGTTTTAAGGTTCATTTCACTCGTTTTAAAGATTCGTGTTCTCCACGGCTGAATCGTTTTTATATGATGTAGAGGTAAGTGGTCGTTGTTTCTTAATTCCTGTTATATTTTGAAAATTGTGTAATGTTTCCACTTCCTCTGCACAAAGGTGGTAGTAAAACAGACCCATCCAATTTCCAACCCATTTCCAGGCTTAGCGTCTTATCTAAAATACTTAAGAAATGGGTGAAACAGAACCTGGAAACTTATCTAGAAGGTAATAAATTGAATTAATATTCATGGTTCCTTCGAAAATTAGCTTTAAAAAAAAAAGAAAGGTACCTACCTTATCTGGCTCAACCGATAGCTAAATATGAGAACTTGATGATTACAACACCATATTTAGCGTTCTTACGAGTTCAATAAACTGATTGAAGACCTGTGAACAGGATCGACGATTTGAGAGAAATGTTGGACTCAATTAGCCACAAACTGCTCCTACGTCTAATCACTCTGAACTTGGATTCTTGATGAACGAGTTTGACGTTCGATACTCTGGAAGAGTAAGGGTGATGACCCTGTCAAAGGCAGTAAAACTTTTAGTTTCCATCTTCCTTGATTGCCTCGAGAAAGAACGAGTCGGTAATATAATTTGAATGTGATCCATCACCTTTCATAACTCGATCACTTCAAACCAATGTACGAAGAGTTCCGACAGTAACCGACAGTTTAAATGAATACTGAATCACTTGGTGGAACTTGTCTCAACTTTATAAACAAACCAGTACACGAATTATAATTTGTAAGTGTCGGATTTTAAATATTTAAATATACAGGATTTGGGCTTCCGCCCTTCCCTTGAGTTTTCGTTCTTTGGTGAGAGGCGATGCGTTTGGAAACCTTGGAAAAGCATTAGGGATTTTAACAGATTTCAGACAATTCCGTTGAAAATTCAGTCATGGCAATGACGTTAAGGCCGGCCTTTCTTAGTGTAACATCAAATGTTCTAAAGATATGGAAAATACCAACGTCCCACTTGTAAGGAACTATGGTGACTGCAGTTGTGTAGCTAATGACGCTCAAAATTGATATTACCCTAGTTTTCGAGTTTTGCCCGAGTTAATGAAATAAACGTGTTTTACAACTTAACTTATCGAAGTTATTACAAGTGGCGATGCGGAATGGTGAGACCAGAAAGGAAGAAGCAAAGCGGGCGAAGCATACCATTGAATGATGATTCAAGTGAAGACGGAATCGAAGTGCAAACGTCTCAGATGAAGAATGCTGATGACTCAGAAGAAGAAAAATTGGCTAAAATAGTAAGTTCATTTCGGTTTGATAAGTTTGATAAAGAAATTGAACAGTGGGAATATTACATTAGTAGGTTTGAGGTTGAGGTAGGACTACAGGGGCTTGAGGGATTACAGTGCCTGAAACCGTCAGTGCGATGCTATTCTTGTCATCTGTTGGAGCTTGCTCTTTCAAGATATTAGTCGATCAATTTCGCCCGAGGGAAATCAGTACAGTTTCTTACAAAGAGCTCAAGGCTGTAATTTCCCGGTTTTATACCAAGTCAACTTGCATTTTCGCGGAAAGAAGGAGTTTTATGTCACGAGTAAGACACGAAGGAGAGACCGTTAACAAGTTTATGAACTCCTTACGAGAACTCGCAGGTACTTGTGAGTTAGGAAGTACACTCGAAGAGAGACTGAGGGACCAGTTGGTCGTGGGCATAAATCATGAGCGCTGGCAAGAAGAACTTATCAGAATTCACCCTTCAAATGACGCATCTTTAACCGATGTTGAAAATACGGCTTTAGGCTTAGAAAGAGCGAGTGAGCAAAGGAAAGTTTTGAGCGGTTTACAAGGATCAACAACGTCACGAGTGAACAATGTATCCAGACCACAAAAACGACAGGATCGCGTCATGAAATCACCAAGGAAATTGAATCCACATATAGAATGTTTGAATTGTGGATTTGAGAAGCACACTGGTAAACAAATATGTTCAGCGCGAGGTCAAACATGTAAGAGTTGCAACCGAGATTACCAGTATGCTAGGGTATGTGTATTTTCTGGAAGGGCAATAATTGAAAAGAATTCTAAACCCAGGAATATAAGACAACTGGGGGTACATTCAGATGATCAAGAATTTTTAAGTGATGGAAGTCGAAGCACGGTAAATCAAGTTGCAGGTAGAGGAAACCGCGTCATGCTAAGTGTTTCTCTAAACTATTTCACAGTTGACATGTTGTATGATCCAGGAGCAGCTCAGTCAGTGATCAGCAAATCGTTGTGGAGGAGTATAGGAGCACCGCAGTTGGAGCACACTGGTAATTTAGTTGCGTATACTGAAGTTCCAGTCAAAACAGTAGGTAAAACATTAGTAAGAGTGACTGCATTTGGTAAAGTACTTGATTTGCCAGTGGTGGTCATAAGTGGGAATAATCTTCCCTTATTCGGACTTGACTGGTCATTGAAATTCAACATTCCAATGCCAGAAGGTTCGCGGTTATGCGCAGTTTGTAATACACCTGGACGTATCGATCTAAACAAAGAGGAACTACTTGTTCAGGATCAGAGGAGACTTGAAGCATTGAAGAACCGATTTCGCGAGGTTTTTGATGGTAACATGGGGAAGAAAACCGGACACAAGGTGAAAATCCACCTGCAAGACAATGCGGTACCCAGAAACCCCCCGGGGGGGGGGGGGTACCCCCCTGTTCCAGTTGCCCTCAGGGGAAAATTAGAGGATGAACTTGAACGATTGTTACGGCAGGACATAATTGAACCTGTCGACACCACCAAAACCCCATTGACATGGGCTTCTCCAATAGTTCTGGCAATAAAATCAAATGGCGCACTTCGGATTTGTAGTGACTTTAAAGTCACAATAAACCCACACATAAAAACTGATTTACATCCATTACCAACGTTTCAAGAAATTTTATCAAAATTGGAAAAAGGAAATTTTTTTAAAGTAATCGATTTAAAAGACGCTTATCTACACCTCGAGGTTGAAGAAGAATTCCGAGAGTATCTGGTGATTTCGACCCACAAAGGATTTTTCCTTTACAAAAGGCCTCCGTTTGGAGTCTGCTTTGCACCAAATTTGTTCCAAAAAACCATGGATAGCATTCTGGCAGGTATAAAAAACGTCGCATGTTTTTTAGACGATATCATCGTGGCTGGAGAGACCTTGGAAGATCACTTTCGTTCATTAGAAAATGTTCTCAGTAGGTTGTGTGCAGCGGGAATCAAGACTCCAAATGCAAATGGCTGTAGAGTAGTGTAAAATATTTAGGACACATTATAGACAGGGATGGAATTCATCCAACGGATGAAAAATTAGAGGCGATCACGAAAATGCCGGTTCCTTCAAATCCATCGGAACTAAAATCGTTTTTAGGTTCCATAAATTACTATGGAAGATTTATAAGAAATCTACAGCAACTTAGTGTCCCATTGCATAACCTCACAAGGAAAGGCATCACTTGGAATTGGAACGATGAATGCAATAGAACTTATTTACTATTGAAACAGGCTATAACGTCGGCAAGCTCTCTAGTTCATTACTCTCTAGACTTACCACTCTTTGTATCGACAGATACAAGTGCGAACGGGGTTGGAGCAGTCTTATTTCATCGTTTACCTAACGGGGATGAACGACCGGTAAGCTTTGCATCAAGAGTATTAACCCCAGCTGAGAAACGATACTCAACATTAGATAGAGAAGCTTTAGCCATTATCTTTGCCCTCAGGAAATTTGATTACTACTTGAGAGGAAGGAAGTTCACTCTTCGGACCGATCATAAGCCGCTGATGCAAATTTTAGCTGAGGACAAAGAAATTTCCAAAATGGCCGCAAACCGTTTGACGAGACGGGCTTTAACACTGAGAAGTTACGACTATAAAATTGAGTACGTTAGTGGGAAAGACAACACCCCAGCAGATTCATTATCGAGGTTACCATTGAAATTGCGTTCATCCGACTCGATTAGAGAGAATGGGATAGCTTAATGCCGCACATCTTTTACATCTTCGACTTCAAGACATCCCAATAACAGTTGCAAACCTAAAAAGGGCCACAAGTTCAGATAAAGTTATCCAGGACGTTGCAAAATACCTATCTGGAGGTTGGCCCAGATAAAAAAAATCTTAATAGTCGCATACTACCTTATTTTGAGAAAAGGCATGAGATATCTATGGAAGAAAACATAATGATGTGGAATGGGAGGATCGTTGTACCATCTTTGTTACAGACAATGGTCCACAATGGATTTCAACGGAATTCTCCTATTTCTGTAAACAAATCGGAATAAAACACATCAAAATTACACCATATCATCCACGTTCAAACGGGCTAGCAGAGCGGGCTGTACGTACCTTCAAAACTTGTATGACATCTTCAAAAAAATCCAACATCACCCTAATGGATAGGTTAACACTTCGGCCGAGACATGAATGAAATTACGGTTCGGAGGGATACCTGCCTGTAAGGCATACACTAAACCTACGCTCCAAGGGACATCTGCATTTTAGGCATTCCTCTCGTAATTTAGGTACGAACTCTTAGAGGGATATATGCCTTTCAAGCGTGTGAATTAAAAATAAGGAACCCATACCAAAAAAGTCACCAAAATACCTGGCAGAGCAATGCTAAGTGATTTTCATGTTCAGATAATGGCTGATAATATTGAAGCTGAGGCGTTCCTTGGAAGATTTGAAGATGGAACAAAACAAAATTATTAACATGTATCATGTTTTAGCCCGGGGGTCCTAGCAAATTTTGCGAGTCAATTTTTTTCCGCGCACGAAACATATAGTGTTACAGTGATTTCCGCCTACAACCGAGTCGTTGCTAGGGAAATGGTACTTCGTCGTTTTTCATCCCACAAAATTCGTTGACCATTCGTTCGAAAGCTCTCGATTTATCCAACAATATTATGTTAACTACGGCGAAGTGCGTTTCCAACAAACTGAGTTATGAGCATGGTTATATAAATAATTGTTTACACACAGGTGATCATTCTCAATAATTGATATTATGAACATGATTGCAACCGCTTGTTAATTTCTGATGTTTTCATAGAATTTCGAATCAATATCGAGGAGAAAACATGATACATGGTTGAAATTTTTGGTTCTAGAACAGAAATCGTGGATTTGTTAGGAAGATCTAATTAAGAGCTTTCCAAGTTTATAGGGTGTCACAAAAGTGAACCACCCCCTCCCACCCAGCTTTTTTAAAATTAATTTAACTTGACGGGACATCTGCTTTTTAGGCATAAAAGACGTGCTCACTCTTAGAGGGACATATGCCTTCTCAGCATCGAACCCCCCTTGAAAGAGATGTATGCCTAAAAATCATACAATTCGTACTACACTTAGAGGGACACATGCCTAAAAAGCAGGAAATCCATGTACTCACAGCGGGATGTATGCCAAAAAGGCAGGGTATGTTCTGGTAAAATGAAACCTACCGCGGAATGGAGGGAGAACGTCGTTTCCCGATGGTTCCTATTTCACACTAGGTAGTCGACTGACAATGTCCTAGGAGGAGAGAGGACCCGTTGCAGTAGAACCGCCCGAGGCTGCAGAAATGTGAACCAAGCATGCCTAAAAGGCATATGTCCCGGCCGAAGTGTTAAGAGATTTCCTATTCACTTACCGAAACTCCCCAAATGCAACGACAGGGAGGTGTCCAGCCGAAGTGCTCTTGGGGCATAGAGCACGCTCTAGTTTTGATTTATTAAAACCTAACTTTGACAGTACAGTAGATAATGCACTAATAAAACAACGTCACTATCAATCCCAAGGAAAACGTTTCCGCGAGTTTGCAGTGGGGGAAGAAGTGTGGGGATGCAACAAGATGGGGAAGGGTAGTGTCCTTTGGCAAATCACTGACCGATCAGGAGATCTCTCTTACGTAGTACTAGTGGAGGGTAGACAAGAAAGAAAACATGCTGACCAATTAAGAAAAAAATATGGAGAAGAGAAGAATGACATCGAAGCTCAAAAAGGTAGGGGTGAGAAGATGTAAGGAACTATGGTGACTGCAGTTGTGTAGCTAATGACGCTCAAAATTGATATTACCCTAGTTTTCGAGTTTCGCCCGAGTTAATGAAATAAACGTGTTTTACAACTTAACTTATCGAAGTTATTACACCACTGATCTTAGGATTTGTCAACAAAAGAACGATTTATCTAAATAAAAAAAAGACCCCACACAAATCCGAAAATGTCTGTGGGTATGTGACGAATATAGTCGACGATGCCCAAGTAACAATTTTCAACCGATTTTCGAGATTCTTCGTCCCTAATCGAACCCTGGTAATTTTTAATTTCATGATCGACGAGTGGGAATGGAGGGGGTAGAGACAAAAGAGTGTTTTTTCGACAAATTTTGTTGATGTATTCGTGATTTTTATTTTGTTTGATTCCAATTTTATTCTAGTTGGGCAGAAAATCTTGGAAATTTTGGATTTACAGTCAAGGTGGAGGGGTGCAGTGATGGGCATATTCTTATCGTCGAATACGAATAGGATTGTAATCGCGATACTTATTCGCTGATTCTGAGTCAACTGCAATTATATTCGTGCAATCGTATTCGTCTGTCGGCGATTACACGACTACTACCCATAAAGATGCGTCACGGTCATTAATTTCGATAGAGCGTTCCTCCAATAGTATGCGAAGCCTTGCTAATATTACCTAGCTTCAGAGGGACGTCCTATTGAAATAGATTTGAGACTAATAGGCTGGGCTCCAATCGTTGAATTCGCTTTAAGGACGTCCCTCTGAAGCTAGTTAATATTAGAAAGGCTTCGCATATTATAGGAAGGTCGCCCTATTGAAATTGATGACCGTGACAAATTTTTATGGGTTGTATTCGTGTAATCGCCGACAGACGAATACGATTACACGAATACGAATATAATCGCAGTTGACTCAGAATCAACGAATAATTATCGCGATTACAATCGTATTCGTATTCGACGATAAGATTATGCCCAACACTGGGGGGGGGGGGGGGTTGATAATTGCCAGTTCTTTCAAGCGTTGCCCAAGATCCAAATTTTCGTGATTCTCTCTCTCTCTCTCTCTCTCTCTCTCTCTCTCTCTCTCTCTCTCTCTCTCTCTCTCTCATTTCTTTTTTATTACGAATTAGATATAGTTTTGCAACGTATATCAGAAATTTCAAAGTTCATCATGGGAGAGAGAGGGTGAATGGAGGAGGTATTCTGTTCAAATAGGAAATTTTCTAGTTTTGGGAAATAAGTCTTGAGTTTCAAATTTCATGGTGGCAATTTACTGGCGATAAAATGCGAATTCCGAGAAATCGTGATATTATTGTTTTTTCCCTCATTTTCAATGTCAAAAAAACTATATACAATCCATTCGGGACATCCTAGTAACGCATGCATTACTTACTGATATGTTTTAGGTATTATTTATGTGAGTATATAAAACTATTCGTATTTGGAAATCTACCTTTCTTAGCTCAGAGAACCAAACAGTTTATATTAGGGGAGTGTAAAAGCTAGAGTAGCTTCCGTGGTGGATAGTTTCAGTCAATCTCTACCACTGACGAAGAGATTTGTGTCTGTATTGGTCTGTAAGCATGATGTGTGTGTGTCTTTCTTATCATTACACTGCAGAGAGCGATTTTGGAGCTATCGACTTGAATTTCGGTGAATAAGCTGCACATTTTTTGGGGCTGGTGCTGATTCGACCGGATGTCTATCAAAACACTTCAGAAATACATTTTTCGTATGGATTTCGCAGGTTTTCGACTTCTTGAATCGACAGGAACTTCTTTCAGACCAATCCAGTTCCATGCAACGACGCTATTATCGTCAACAATCGCCTATGATATTGGACATTAGATCTCCATTACACGTAGGCACCAATTTTGGTTTGGGAAATTCCTATATTTGTCTATTTTTTTGGGCAATAACGCTTGGTGCTCATTATTCTCCACACTTTTCACGTACAACGCAAACTTAGGTACCAACATACTTAATAAGATATTTTTGGTTTTTGTATATTTGTAGATGTACATGTATAAAGTAAATTCTACTTTTTAAACTTTGTAAGGAATCTGATCAGCGGTTTCCATAGGTAGCTACTATTTTCCCCATTTTACTTGTTCTTCTTGAGGATGCTGCGACCCCTTGGAACCTCTTCACGACCCACTAGTGGAGAACCATTGCTCTAGGCATTCCCCATCTCATTATTTCTCCATCAGTCTTTTCCATCTCTGCATTTCCACAGTAGTAATATTTTAACAGTTTCAAGGTTAGAAAAGCACCAATGAAAGATAAATAACGTTCCAGGTCCCGGTAAAAAGTAGTTTGTTCAGCAGAGAGCAACAATAACTTGGAGGTTTTTCCTTCGGCTCTCGAATCGTGCTCTTGAGATACGTTGAGTGGGGCTGAAAGGCGAAGAAAAAAGGAGCGACAGATCCAAACAAGGGGAGGAAAGTTGAAGAGCTGTAAAGAGGGCGGGTTGCTCATAACAGACACGTCAGAAATAAGTGTTGACGGACACTCAGCTGAACTTCCTGTCAGATGAAGTCAGCCTAACAAGGAGGCTCACATAGGTGGGCGTGGAGCTAAGTGGAGGCAGCCGGTAGAGGAATTCGATACCTTGATACACTTGCAGCTCTCAATATACCTTTGATCGGTGAAGACTCGTTGAGACATCATTCGCGATTCAGATTGTCTTCGTTTTCTGGATATGAGAAAGAAGGCAACCGAAAATTAGGTTTTGGTTGAATGTGGTAACGGTTCAAACAAAACGAAAAATCGGACGGCGTCTATCAATAATCGGATAATCGATGCTTGTCATATTTACGGTTAATGCAGGCTTTTTCTGAATCTCAAAGTAGTGCTGAAGGTCCATTCCTGGTCCGATTTAGCTGAAAATTATGCTGAAAATCTACCTGATTTCATTGATATTTGCTAAAATATCGATAAAAACTACCAAAAAAGCGAAAAATTCAAAACTTTTTCAATTTCAGAATATGATTTAGAACTAACTTTTTGAATCGTCGAATTTTATTTAATATGAGTTTTTCGCCATAAAATTGATTCGAACAATTTCATTCCACTGAAATTACTCCGATTTCAATACGATTTAACATATTATAATACGATAGATAGTTTATGAAAATTCTCTCGTAAGATCATGCTGCATAACTGGAACTTTTTTACACTCAACGTGCTCAAATTTCAGAGCAATATAATGTTATAAAGCTGAAAAGTTTTTCTGTTTTAACTTTCAACAATTTATTATATTACATAGTGAGTTAAAGTACTTGTAAAATGTAATTTCCTTGTGAATTGTTGACGAAATTCAACCTGATCACAAAAAGGTTTATTTAATAAATTATTTATTTATTAATAATATACGATTATTTAAGAAAATCAGCTCATATGATCAAGCTGCATGACTGGAACTTTTGCTTTTCTCTTTTTGTGACTTTTGTATATCTAGGTATTTTAGCGTTTGGAATTTTGATAAGATTCATTTTAAGCATGACTTCAAAAGACTGATGCAACTGTTTGATTCTAATGCGTGTTTGGGTCCTAGTAACAATACACACAAGGGAGTTCCAAATCATGTTGAGACAATGGAAAGTCGAAGCGGATACCTCTCCAATACTGTGAAGACTCTCTAATCCATTTAGATACAACCGTGAAACTCAGAAAGAAATAAAACTTGGTAACGATTGCTTCGATTGTTCCGAAAGAATTCCGAAGGTTTGAATGTCTGATGAATGGAACGGCTTTATTTACATGTCACGTTTTTAATGCCGAAGAAAGAATAACCGTCCCGTCCCAGCTGAGCTCTAATGGTGAGCAGCTAATTTCCTTAAAAGCAGGGAGGAGCTTTGTCGGGGGAAAAGTGGCCTGATGGAAGGCGGCTCCATCAGCTCCGGCGAAGCCAAGATAAATTTGGATTATTCGAAATTTGGCCGTAATGAATTCAGGCTGCCTATCAGACGCTCCCGCATTTATATGATAATGCCACCGAGAGTGGAGGGAGGGGGAAAAGAGAGGGAAAAAACCCTTTTTCCGAGCATGCCCCATTTCCTCCGGCTTGCTTTCTTTAGAGTTGACGTTGGGGGAGAGCGAAAGGAGCTCAGCAAAAGTGAGAGCCAATAAAGTGCCGGCCCGACCCGCAAAACCTCCCTGGGAGCCCGTCCGAGGTCCCGTCGCTGCCCTCCCAGATTGGGAATCGAGGCGAAGCTCGTAAGCTCGCAGCTGACTCGGCACGCTTGAGGGACAAACTTCCCCTAATTCACGCGAGAATCAATCCCAAAGGGGATCGGGATGCTGAGCGATAGGTCGCCGTCCTTCCGCCGTTTGGGTCCCCGTCCCCCGAACGGCCTGTCGATATCTCCGAGCGGATCAATTTCCTATTTCAGCCGTTCGCACCTCTCGCTCAAAAATAGGGGTCACTTATTATAGACAGATTGTTTATTACTAGGAACCACTTCATTCATACAAATTATAGGAAATTCAAAGAAAGTGGTAAAATAACATGTTTATCCTAGTACCCAGTACAGGGTGGCCCCAAAAACTCACCCCCCCCCCCCTAAAATAATGGGTCAAAACTCGGCCCCCCCCCCCCCCCCTAAAATAATGGGTAAAAAAATCGAAATTACTAGGTATATAATTTTCTGTTATGGTGCGCGTCTACAAAACTATAACCAAGATTAACTTCTCAACCAAGTGACAACAAAACAAGCGCCATTGTTTACTATATTATAAACATAAAACTACGACATAAATAGAAGAACAAGTACGAAAGAAATGCGTGATAAATCCAACGAATGGAGAACGATTTCTGGCCGATGAAAACTGAAGCAGTTTCATTTCCCCAGCAACGGCTTGATTGTACGTTAAAATCATAAGAAAATTTCGTGACACTTCCGCGTAACGTTTTCGGGCAGTTCGCTCAAGGCTAAAGCATGTGCCATGCTAAAATAATTTTTTTTTTTCAACCTATATAATTTCTCCTCAACAACCCACCTTGAGGAGACCTCAGCGTTGAGGAGCAACTATGGATTCCGCCCTAGGTTTACGTTCACGGGCCCGGCCGCGCGGGGGGACACCGTGGGAAGCAAAAACTCTCCAATACCATTTTATGGTCCCGCGAAGGTGTTAAAAATGGACTTTTGTCCCGTTTTTCGTTGTTAGGAACCAGTGTGCTAGAGGAGTAGAAATTTGAGGGCCCTTTTCTTCTATCGGACCTTGTTTTGGTTTTACGATATGATACATTGCTCGATCGACAAAAACACACCACTATCAGGAAGATCCATTTTTAATGCATCGGAGTCGATATAATGCCAAAAGTTCCAGTCATGCAGCATGATTGTAAGTGAGAATTTTCGTAAATTATCGTATACTTAATGTTATGTTACATTGTTATGAAATCTAAGGTTTTGGAGTGAAAAGAAGTAGTTAACAACCAACCAATTTTATGACAAAAAACCTTTTCTAAACAATATTTTGTAGTCCACAAAAGATTTTAAATTTTCAGCTTTTTCGGCAGTTTTAATCGATTTTTCCCTCAACAAATTTTGATGAAATTCAAGTACATTTTTCAGCATAATGTTGTGTAACCATTTGTTAATAATCTATTTCATTGTTGAGTAACTTCTGTTGACTAAAATTCTGCTATATAAATGTAACAATTTCTAGACCTTTCTAGAAATTGTTACATTTAACTTTTAGTTTTTTTTTTTTTTTTTTTTTTTTTTAGCACGCATGAAATTTGATAAATTTACTGTGTTCAAAAAGTGCTGGCCAGCAAACTTGTCCTCTCGTTTGGAAAGCTTGATTTTTTTTGGTGCAAGAACGGAATTTTTACCGCAATCCTAAGGAGAGTTGTCGTCTGGAAGGACACACATATGTATATATATATATATATATATATATATATATATATATAAATTATGTGATCATTTAACATAGAAGAAAAAAATAATAGAACTACTGCCTTCGGCAGTTCTTCCCTCTTAGTAGAAGTACCTCGCTTCGGACATGCCGAAGCTCGGGGGAGCCGTTGTTGGTCCATCTCGCGTGCGGTTCGTTTTCTCTCTTGTAGTCCGTGTGTGTCTTAATGAATTTGTTTTGGGAAATGAATAGCTCTTTTTTAAGAACTAATTCCCAATTTAAAGACATGTAATTTATTTATATGAAAAAGCTTAAAACTCTAGGTTTTGTTTCATAATGTCTCAAAACGGATTTTACTGAAAATAATATTATCGATAATTTTGATATAATCATTTTTGCAGCCATTGAAATAGCTTCATTTTACAATAACAATTCGCTAAATTCGATATTTTGGACCGTTTTATCGAAGAACTGCTCTCCTGAAATATTTGCTCTTATAAGTTAAGTGCCCTTTTCCCGTGGAAGGTCACATTTATTGAAACAAATGGAAGAGGCAGATTTCTACCTCTGCTAGACATATTAGGCTCGCAATATTAATAAGACGATAACCTGGGATTCTTTTGCGTTGTTCAAAGTAGGTAGTGTGAGCACTTCTCCCAGCGACATGAATTTATTATTGAACCATCTGCTGGACACCCTGTCGTTTCCTTTAAATAACAGGTTATAACTCCTGACTGTAAGATACTTTTTCAAGAATGCAATACTGGAAAATCATGACGCACGGATGGATCTGACAACAGGAAATTTATATAACCTTCCATACTACCTACTTATAAATAGTTGAGTGCTTGTTCCACAAACCCCACTGAACGTAATGTAATATGAATATAACTAAGAATTAGTGTTTTTTTCCTCGTCGCCATATTGTGGCGTGGTAAAATTCATGTCATCCATTTCCTTTTGTTTTCCACAAGAAAAAAAAAAAAAATTTTACTTGTCCACAATCTTGATTCAGCCTTGAGCCAAAGTTAGGACGAGAAGTAATAAAGTATACTCATTTGTAATTTACAAAAGTAACGTTCAAAATAGCCAGCCATGGGAAAAATCCTGGACAAGGAATGTGGCGACCCCCTCTTCGAGTTGAAATTTTACTCCTACTGAGATAAGGGAGTAGAACCTGGGAGAATTGAGTGAAAGGATACGGATCCGTCTTTGGTCCTTTGTTCTCCAGAGAAAGGTTGTCTTTTTTCCTGAAACCTCATATATAGTCCAAACTTTTGGAAAATATCACATTCTCCTACCACCCTTAGTTGAAAATTAAAATAATCAAAATGTTTTTTTCTTTCTTGTATCTCTATACTAAACTAAAAATATCTAAACAAAACCTCCATGAATTTAAGGTCTTATCTCTTCTTCTTAAGTCTTCCCTTATCTGGATTTATCTCAATTTTTCCTAAAACCGCGTGTCCCTGATGTTCACGTTATTTACTAAATTTTTATTAAAAAAAAAAAAAAAATCAAGAAGGGAATCAAAGGGAGCCACTAGGCTTTTTAGACTTTGGTTCCAAAATAATATGAATTAAATTTGGTCCTAGCTCTGTTAGGATCTTCAATCTTCTACCACTCGGTACTTCTTTTGTCTAATTTTTTGAGACAGACCTATTTTGACGTAGGGATGAACTTTGTAAGAACTTTGTAGATGTAGCTCTAGGTTACCAAATATAGTTGAAGCGAAGGAGAACCCCTACTTCCATCATTGAGCTAGCATAAAAACCATTTAGGATCCAATGTGGTTGAATAGTCGACCGGAAAACCATGTATCTAAAGGTGTCTCTAGTTGAGTGCTAGAAACATTAAAATAATAATCCTCTCAGTAATCTCAATGTTTCACGAACTACGGACATTTATCATCCCACCGATCAGTATTTCAAGGGATCATATGAAAGAAAGAAAATGTAATAAAAAGTAAGGAATAAATTAGATAGCTAGATAGAATAATTAGATAGATGAATATAATTCGAAAATTACAATAATTCGCTCATATGATCACGTTGCAAGACGGAAGTTAGTGAAAAATGTTGTCTATTTCCACGAAAAAATAAATAGTTACAATGTTAAATCGGTTTCGACGGTTAGGCCATCATCAGTAACAAACAATAACTGAAGGCAAATGCCTGAATGACTTAATAACCTAGCAAACCTAGAACTTTTTAAAAAGCTGGTAAAGCAACCATACTATTAGCGTTGCAAGTCCTCTACTATAGCTTTAAACATATTATGTTCTCCAACTAGCTGCGTACATCATGGCTAACAATATTAGGAAAAATATATTTCATTTGATGTTATACCTTCAACCCGTTTAGAACACATTATTTCTAACAGCTAATGGGCCTAGCTAAGCCTGATAATAAAATAGGTTAAACAGGGTTGGTTAGCTGAATCATTTTCGAGTGTCACTTTACTTTAATGACTTTTTAGAGCTGAACACGATACTGAAACCGAAATTACGATTCTAAAGTACCAATCTCTCGAAAAATCGCGCTTCTTCATGGTTCATCAGCTCTAATTCGAGAACGGAATAAAATATTGCAAGTCTGGTTCCTCCATTGTGTTCAGCGCTAAAAAATAATCTTTGAAAGGATGTATCATTCGGCAAAAAATGGAGAAAATAATTTCTATGTACCCAGTGTACTTTTGGATTTTTTTCTGCTGATATTTATTTGCGAAAATTTAAAATCAGGCACCCAAAAACTCTCTCCAAGTTTCACATCGAGATCTCAAAAATTGTAGAAAAAAGGGGGTTACTTTTGGAACACCCAGTATAGTTTTCCCAAATTAAGTTAGTTGTTAGTAGGACAAAAACATGATCCATGTGATTTTATGTTTTTGTGATGACGGAGTAAATGACTAATTTTAGCCCTCTTTTTTCAAGGATCGCTTTTGAGGGGGATTATTATTCATTATACATACTTGTACATATGTAGGTATAAATATACATATTTATAAAAAAAATTTTAGGTTTAACTCTACAGCTGGTTACAAACAGAACCATTGCATGTGTTTCACGGTTCTCCTTAGGAAGATGACTAAAAGCGATTTGCTTCTGCAGCAAAATAGACTTCGAATATCGCTATCGAACGACTCTGACAGACTCTACTGCTAATGACGGAATCTGAGAGTATAACAATCCATTATTGCAGGCGCATGTGCCGCAGAGAGATAGGACCCGCAACTACACTGATTGCCTTAATTAAGGATAGCCTCATTCCGACCGAGTAATTAATTTCTCTGTTCGATTAATTCCTTGCTTTTTGGTCCGGTTTCATCGTTGGCCTGTTCATATCGATGGTAGGAGGTGGATATATTATCTACCATCCCCTACTTTGGGAGTTTAGGCCGCTTCTGATGTCCCAAGATGATAAAATTGTGTGAAATTTTGATTATAATAACACTTCTTTACTGATTTCTCGTTATTAGCAATTCTACTTATACTTGAAAATAGAATAAAACGATTTTTGTTTCTATTTAAGATGATTCCACTCAGGAGCTAAATCGGAAAGAAACTGATATTATACTATACGATTGAACAGAAAATAATTGAAAGAAGAAAGAAGGCATTTTTTTACTTATAAAACTGAAGAAATTATTGAATAAAAATTCCAAAAGAAAAAAAACTTTCAAGTAAATGGTTATTTTTATTCGATGGTTTCCTGCATAATACTTTATCAGTTATGGAGCCGAAGAACATCCGATTAGGAATCATTCAATTAGACACGCGTCGTGACTTACAGGAATAATTCGTATGAAAAGACTTTTCAAACTTGCCAACTTGAAGAAATGTTGTCATGTTCCTACTTTCATAAGAAACTTTTACAAGAGGAAACTTTTTGAAGATTTGATATTGGCTTCTTTTTTAATCTACATTGTTGATTGAAAAAAAAAAAAAAAAAAACATTTCGAGCTTCCCAGATCTGTAAGGGTGGTCACTCAGGATGTTCTATGAAGGAAGCATTTCCGATTTCAACAACGCAGGGAGTGAGAATGAAGAAGTTTAAGAATGCCCATCATCACGTAAATCTTCACAGGAGGAAACTTTTTGAAGATTTGATATAGGCTTCTTTTTTAAAAGTCTACATTGTTGATTGAACAGAAAACATTTCGAGCTTCCCACATCTGTAAGGGTGGTCACTCAGGATGTTCTATGAAGGATGCATTTCCGATTTCAACAACGCAGGGAGTGAGAATGAAGAAGTTTAAGAATGCCCATTATCACGTAAATCTTCACAGGAGGAAACTTTTTGAAGATTTGATATAGGCTTCTTATTTAAAAATCTACATTGTTGATTGAACAGAAAACATTTCGAGCTTCTCACATCTGTAAGGGTGGTCACTCAGGATGTTCTATGAAGGGTGCATTTCCGATTTCAACAGCACAGGGAGTGAGAATGAAGAAGTTTAAGAATGCCCATTATCACGTAAATCTTCATTTATTATCCCACTATCTCATAAGGATTATTATTTCTGAGTTAGATAGCCATTCCACGCAGATCATTAGTTTATTATTATTCAACTTCGTAGATTAAGGTAATATATGATCAGAACATGGCGCACCGTGCCCTCCAAAAGAGTTCACTCCTTCACAGCTCCAAGACCCCGTAATTTCACGCTTCACAGTAAAAATGTTGGACCCCGCAATTTCACGATTCACAGTAAAAATGTTTAAAAAGGAGATAGAAGAAAAGAATATGTTCATAGACCCCTCAGCTGATCAGTGCGCCTCCGTATCTCGTCATAGTTTCCGAGGAGGCCCAAAGGAGCTCTATCTACATATCAACACTGTGAGTCTAATTGGAAAAAAATTAGCCTCGGTGGTTCCCAAGCTGATATAAGTCCCTAAATATTCTGTAATTGTGTTCCAGATCTCCAAAAAGGAACTAGATACGCTCCAGGTTTCAGCATCATAAGTCGATTGAAAAAACAAATAAGGCTCAGAGGCCCCACAGCTGATCAGTGTGCGCTGATATTGAACTCTTGATATTACAAAGAAGGTTTGTTTATAAGGCTTATTTGAAAAAATCGATATATCAATATCGAAGTATTTAACAGAAAAGAGCTTATTATTGAGAATAATTTAAACCCAATCAATGTTACATTTTGTGCCAAATTTTAGTATAATTTTTACGACTAATAAATATAACTATAAATATAATAAATATAAATATAACTAAGCAAATACAGCTATGCAACAGTTGATTATAAAAATCACTGATATATTTTAGTCAACATTATACAAAAACTTGTAAACGAGTTCCACTATCTGCTTTACATGCAGATACCATGTTACATGGATATGTCTTTGGTTGGGGATTTCATATCGGTTGTCCTCGAGAGTTGTAAACAAATCCTTTAACTTTGGACTGTAGGCGACGAAATGAAGGATAAAGAATTTATTCTATCATTCTTGGAGACACAATAAGCATACTATACATACTATTTAAGTTATTTCTCCAATACAGGCGCTATAATTTTCATGTTCATGATAGCCTGATTTTGCATTAATAAATGAAATTATATCATTTATTGTTTTATTTGAAAACGTTTCGTCCTCTTACTGAGGAAATCTTCAGATCTTGCTTTCTTGACATTGAGTTGACTTGGTGAGCCACTGTTTTATTTGACAAATCCGTTATATTCGGATGTTTATAAATTTTTTCCTGGACACACCAAGATTTGAAGATGTCCTCAGCAAGAGGACGAAACGTTATCAAATAAAACAATAAATGAAATAATTTAATCTATTTTCCCTGGGCCGCATCCCGACTAATTCCAACAAAACAACGGTTTACTTATAGAAATGTTGAAAATAACTGTGGAGAGAAGCCACTACAATGAGTTGCTGTTAACAGTCGACTGTTGTCAAGAGGATGAAAATGTTTCCTATGGAGTGGAGTAAATGATGCTATTGCTTTACGTTAAGAATATTGTAGCCGGCTTATTAAAACTGTTTTTAGTCCAATCAACTTAGTTTAGGAATGTAGCCAGGTACGTAAGGAGGGGGAAATTGGTAGCTTGAGATGTGAACATTCATCACATAAATCAAGCGCTTTCCAACGAGTGGCGAACGATTTCTGTGCGATGAAAACTGCGGAAGTTCCAAACTCCTAGCAACGGATGGGTTGTAGGTGAACATCATCAGAAATTGTGACATCAACTTTTGTGTGACGAAAATTTTGACATTTTATGTCTTTGCTATGGCACATAAACTAAAAAAACGTCACGGAAAATTGCTCACGAAAATATTTTGATGATTTCCACTTACAACCGAGTCGTTGCTAGGGAAATGGTACTTCGTCGTTTTTCATCCCACAAAATTCTTAGACCATTGGTTCGAAAGCTCTCGATTTATCCAACCATATCATGTTAACTACTGCAAAGTGCGTGGCCAACAAGCTGAGTTATGAGCAAGGTTATTTGAATAATTGTGTACACTCAGGTGATCATTCTCAATAATTGATATTGTGAACATGATTGCCACCGCTTGTTAATTTCTGATGATTTCATTGAGCTGGTGTTTCGATGATTTGATTCATCGCAGTTGATCCAAATATTGCGAGAACGGTTTGATTTGTGAAGCAGTGGCTAAATAATTTTAATAGGTAATTTCTATACTTTACACTCTAGGAAGCTGTAATTTCGTATGTAGCCTCTTTAGGACATTTACTTGACGATGCCCAGGGTCCGGATCAGATGAGTGGCTCTTGAAGCTAATTTCTATGTTTTACACTCTAGAAAGCTGTAATTTCGTATGTAGTCTCTTTAGCACATTTACATGACGATGCCCAGGGTCCGGATCAGCTGAGTGGCTCTTAGAGCTTGCATACGAGTCTGCAACACATACTTGTCTTCAACTAAAGACATAAAATGTCCCAATGTGTTGCAGACTCGTGTGCAAGCCACGTTCCTCCAATGTTTAGTCGACGCTCAAAGTGAAAGCAAATGACAGTCCCTCAGCAGGGTCAAGGGGTGGAACCCCTGCGTATATTCATTTATTTCCTTCTATTCGGTGATATAATCCAGTTATATTTCGATAATGCACAATAGAGTCATTTTGATGGGACCAGTGATATTCGTAGAAGTGCTATGTGATACAGAAATAATGAACCTTCGGGTGACAATTTGTTTCTCTTTGATTTGGAAATGACATTGACTGTATAATGTGTTGAGGAAGAATATACACACACTTGGTATTTTTTTCATTACAAAAAATATTGCTTCTGGAGCGAGTAGTACCTCATTAATAAAGCTATTAGCGTGGAAATCGCATGTTTTTCATATTTAATTGAGTGCCTCAAAAGCCAGAAGCTCCGGCCTCCTCCGGTCTGGGACTAATTATACTTTGTAAAAACCCTTTAAACGAGCGACTGTAAAAATTTCTTTCACCCTGGTTACACCCCTGCGGGAACGCAAAAGAGTGTCCAAAAGTAACACCCCCCCCCCCCCCATGTTTTTCTACAATTTTTGAGGTACATAATACTGAGTTATAAGCAAATACAAATCAGAACAATTTAAGGACTATCCAAAGGTGTATTGAGTACTTGGATTTTTTCTCCTTTTCTTTTCGAGTGAAACATCTTTTCAAAGACTTCATTTTGCTGTACAAGATGGTGAAAAATTGCGAATATCTTATTCCGTTCTCGGATCGGGTTGAAATATATACTTATTTCATTAAAATGTGTCATTTTGGTTCGTTTTAACGTTGAATTTAGTTGTAAATCCTTCAATTCATTGTATACGTTCGAAAAATTAAAGACACCGTCCTACCCAGTGCTAAAAAAACAAGAAATAAAATCCAGTAATGCAGCATGATCGTATGAGTGATTCATCGTAAATCGTCTTATTATAAATTATGTTAGAATAAGTTCTATGTTCATTGTTATAAGATTTGAGCGATGCTCCGTGGTTCGATGATAAAAAATACTAACTCGCACATTGCCTGAAAATGTCATCAAAATCGGGTGAAAATGGTTGAAGTTATTCGTGTTGCTAGGATTTCACATTCGTGCATACGCAACTACTACTAACGATACGATCCTGATGAAATTGATATTGAACCGCCTTTGTTGTCTGTCATAACTCGTGAAATTGTGGGGCCCTAGCGGTGTATAGGGGTGAACCCATTCGCCAAAAGCGAAGCTCTGAGATTCGATAACATGTCATATACGGCTTTAATATTGTAGACCAGAGGTCTGCGTACGAGGGCTATCTACCACGGATATAGCAAAGCTTTGGGTAATAATCTGTAGTGTTTTTGATCGTAATAGGGTCACCTTAATTGAGGTAATCAGAGTAGATGTACCGTCACACTTGTTTTTGATAATAAATTACAGTTATATTGCGTTCAGGTCTCTAGAACAATCTACTAAAAAGAAAAGTTCCAGTCATGCTCATGTTCGTATGAGAGAATTTTCGAATTGTCATTACATTGTTATGACTTATGACATTTGAGCACTTTAAGTGCAAAGACCTGGTTAACTATCAGTTCAGTGGCTAAAAACTAGTTCTAAATAATATTCTGCAAGACAAAAAAATACTTTAGAATTGTAGAATTTTTTTTTTTTTTTTTTTTTTTTTTTTTAGTTTTCTATATTTCTTAACAAAAATTAATTATTTTTAAGTTCATTTTGCATCATACCTTAAAGCAAAGGGGACCATGTTGAACTGGGACAGCCTATACTTATATTAAATGCTCAACAATTGCTCATTATTCATTCGCATTAATTGCCCTCGACGATCTTTAAATTGTGAATTACTTGGTATCTTTAGTTAAGCTATATTAATTGTTGAAGTACCCCGTACTTTATTACCTTGTCCAACATAGTTTAAGTTCATGTCTACTCAACACTTATCGTTGGCTGCAAATGTTGGGGCATTGTACGCATATAATAAATTTATATCAACTAGAACATTATTTTCTCTCTTATGAAATTAAATTTGATGGAATTGTGTGTTTGGAAAATTATCAGAGCAGATGAATGACCCTACGGAAATATAAACAATGGAAATAAATAGGATAATTATTTGGCCCTCTGAGTGACCTCATTTTACTATGTGATATGCCTTCATACGCTGTTTCATTATATTCACAAGCTCTCGTTGATTATTTTCGCTTTTATGTTTCAAAGCTAAAACTGCTGAACAACAAAGCGTGAGAGTTTTTATAAGAGCTCTTTGAAACAAACGCTTCACTGTGATGATCAAGGCCTTATTTCACAAACAATTTATTTATTAACAATGGGAGAAAGAACGGGATTTTGCCTTGCGGAATGGCTTTTTAGTTGAGAGAGCCGGCAAGAGGATAAGACTAACTGTGCACTTGAGGTTGTTAATTAAAGAGAAGACGAAGCACTCGAGTTTGTAGTTAGGGGCGTCGGTTCAATTAAGAACGTTGTTGAAGGAAGCAAGCGAAGCCGTAGGCAGTGCCAAGGGGGATAGCCAGCGCGGCAATATTAGAGCAGAGCGACTGTTGAGGCAACGCGTGAGGGTGGCAACTCCCATCGACTCCAGTAGAACGAAGGAAAAGGGGTGGCTAAAGAGAAGGGGAGAGGAAAGATGTAACGGGAGGAGGAAGAGTAGATGTTAGGGGAAGGGGAAGGAAACTTGAAAACCTCAAAGAACCCGCAAAGCAGTTGAAGAACAAACTTATTCCTTAAGAGGCTCATTAGCGATATCACTTTGTGAAGAGGGATTTTAAACACGGTGTAGTCCACTTATAATAGTAACGAAGGGGTCCCGTCCTTCGACCCTTTCGAGCAAGGAGTGGAGCCGAGAGATATGGCCGGAAGAGGGTTGGTTTCCCCCTCGCGCAACCCTTTTAAGCGTTGGGTAATAACCGAATGAACTCGTTACAGGATCATGCTAAATCATTTCAGCTAATACCCTTGAGCCCTATTCACAGATTGTATACTATTTGCATGGATTTAACCGAGAGATTCACCAATGAACGGATGATCACTTTTGAATTAGAAACTGGTTAGTGAGTATCAAGACTTAGATGAGCTTTGATAAAATTCAAGATCCAGGTACAGCGCAACAGTTCCTCAAAAATAAAAACGTCTACTAACGTAAATATCGCCCATAAGTAGAGCAAATAAATACGTTACGGCGCAGGGGCTAATCTGCAAGGTAGTAATACTAACCCGTACAACACATACCAATAACTTTCCATTTTATCGTAAGAACTTAGGAGATATACAAAAATAATTAGCGATGACAGGTAGTCGCACCTTGCATAATTTCCTCACGATCTTATGCTTTGGCTCAAATTTGAAGGGTGGTTGGAAAAATGAGAACAGCAAATGGAAGAATAGGCCATGACAAAACGACGCTTGATGGATTTGATGGTTGCGTATGGGTAGAGCGGAGAGTTGCTTTGTAGGCGATAAAACTGATAGGGGACTATCCACTGGCTAACTGCATCTGCAACAGCTACTAATGATACTCGTACGATCTTGATGAAATTGATATGAGATAATCACCTTGTATTGTTCTAACTGCCCTTGTTGTCATAAGTCGTGAAGTTGTCAGGTCCTAGCGCTGAAGTGGGGTAAACCCTTTTTGCGAAACGCGAAGCTCCGATAGTATATATCATACTAGCTGGTTCACCCGGGCGTTGCACAGGTTGACGTGAACAAAAGCAAGCCCCCCTCACCCATCACATTTTGGGACACCCTCATGGATCTGATTCAAAAAAGTTCTTACTTGAAAGTACTTACTTATAAATTACCTAATAGGCCCGAACTACAGAAATCAACCCCCACTCCCTCTCCACAAACACCCCCCATATTTCAGATTAAAAATATTCTTGATAAGTAACCCAAAAGAACGTTCAGACTAATCCAATTTCATTCGTCCGAACATCAGATCACCAGTTCGTTAAGTAATGACCAAATTATTCCATGTAACCACCCCCTCCCCCTTACTCTTCTTTTCCTTAACACAAATACCTCCCTATGATTGAGGTTAGAATACATTTTAATAGCCTGTTATTGAGGTTGACGTAATCTAAGCATATTCACCCCATCAGATTCCCACTTTGTTCAGTGATGTCAAAAATGCTTCTTTCCAAACCCCCTCCCCCCAAAACACCCCTTTGGGTCGGAATTGAAAATTTCTAAGTAAACTGTGGGTTTTTATTGTTATCCAAACATATTTTATCAGTCAGGTCTTCAGTTTATCCACTGATTTTCGGTACCCCCGTTCTACCCCCACCTATCCTTCAAAATACCAGTTATGGTTCAGATTTGAAAATTTCATCAACATATTTCATCAATCAGGTCATCAGTTTATTCAGCGATGTTCAAGATACCTCATTTCACCCCCACCCTCCTCTTAGAAAACACCCCCTTTGGGTCAGATTTGAAAAATTTTAAGTAGCCTGTGATTAGAGTTAGTTAATTCAAACATAATTTAGCAATCAGGTCCCTCGTTTATTCAGTGATGTAGCCCGTCTGCGATTCAAGTAAGAGTATTTCATCTTTCCTCACTAATCAGCTCCAATCAATTAACAAGTAATGAGGGTAGAATTAGATAACAAAGATAACGATTGGCGGTCGTATGCCATCTATAGGCAGCGCTGGAGGAGCTCTGGCGGTCGGATAACAGGGAAGGTCCGATTTGGACTTATTTACTTGATTTCAACCGTTTTTAACGTCATTTTCGTATTTTTAACGGTACTTGATCATGTAACAGGTAAATTCATCGTTATTTGTTATTGTCAGTTCATCGGAATCACATCGTTGTCTGACAGTCGGTAGCCTCCTTGTTTCTGGAGTGTACCTACTAAATAATACTGAAAAAAACTTTTTTTTTGCTGTCGCCTACCCACGATTGACCCATCAGAGCCGCCACTGTGCTGTACCACAAGGTGCTTCAGTTATTTACATGGAACACAACTAAAAAGGAATGGTCCCGTAGAAAAATTGGTAAGAAATTTACTGGTTGGCCAAGAATCAAGCAGGGTGATACTCTAGGTCGTTTTTATGCGGTTCGTGTTGGTAACTTGGATTGTTTTTGTTTGAGACTGCTGCTGCAAAACATTCCTGGTCCTACCTCTTTTCAGTCTCTGAATACTGTTAATGGGATAGTGCATAGCTCCTATCGGGAAGCTTGCCAAGCTCTCGGTCTTTTGAAAAACGACAACTTTTTAGGAAATTTCGATTTTAACATTTTTGGAGCCATTGCAATAGCTTCATTCTTTACGTAAATTCGCTAAAACATAATATGGCGTGAAAAATAAAATTAATTGCAATAACGTTTAATTAGATATTTGTCGTTAGATGGACAAATGAAATGGATGAAAATGTAATGGACTACCTTTTATCCTTCAACAACAAGGTACATTGCAGAAACAATGACAGACTAAATAATCTATCAAAGATGAATTTCTTGGTCTGAATAAGGGTTTGCGTTCTGGAGGGTAGGAAGGTATGCAATTTAGTGGTTATACGACGTCAAGCAGACCACAAAGCGGCCTGACAAGGTAATTGTTCTCTAAGAGGCTCATTAGTTTGATAACATTTGAATAAGAGCTCAACCGGCACGATTCAGTTCACTCCTGAAAGCCCCTACGGCCCTTTGCCCTTGTGCTCACCGCTGCGAGGGGACCGAGAGAGTTATAGCTGGAAAATGGGGAGGTTCTAGTGGAGGGGGTAAAGGCCTGCCGAAGTGGCCGCAAAGGGTGATATTTATGTACCCTGTTCGGAATAAATCGGTATGATAAATCTTAAAGCAATTCCAGGATCCAGGCTCTTCATGCGTTGGTTCGACCGGAGCGTCAGAAGCGGATTATGCCATCCACTCGACGGCCCTTGAGAGTCTTTGAAAAGATTCCCCTTTGGGCTGGACTCATTAGTGATATATAAACGAGATCTTTCAGGCTTCCACGCACTTTAATATACGCTTAAAAATTAACCAAATAATACAAATATACTGAGGACATTCGTTAAATTTCCATGGAAGACGCTCGTTTCATCTTCCATTTTATTCGCTACCCCTCAGGGATATTTGATCTGTCGCATAAAAGGGTTAGACATTACAGAGTTTTTGTTCTTCCTGTAATTTTCTACCCATTTACGCGGAAAGACCAAAAAACCAAAAGCGCATGCTGTGTGTACTAGAAAGACGCCTACTTACAGGTACGCGGGAAAAGTCCTGTCGTTCGAATCCCAGCCTATGCGTGGTCATCATAACCTAGGGTTGCCAAATTTTCACTGGTGATATACAGCATTGTTGCACAAAATCTCGAAAAAATATAGTATTTTGAAAAAAATATATACCTAAGCATCAGTAGGAAATTCAATTGTCACTCATATCAATATACGACACGTTTCTTGATATAAAAATTGCACACCTATAATATGGATGATAATTTTATCATCTAATTAATAATAAATAGATATAGAAATATCTATTTCTAAGATCAATTAATCCATTTTCTAAATATCAGGGTTATCTGAATGTAGGTAACTGTTGGGACACAATCATCATAGGAATATTGGAGAAAGGTGACCAGAATTGAAACACCAAGGATGCATACTGCTTCATAAAATACAGCTGTCGAAAAAAATAAGTATTCTATAGAACGTACCGACGGTAGGTTACCAAACTAAATGACTGGAAAAGTTCCAGACATGCAGCATGATCGTAAGAGCTAATTTCCTCAAATTACCTTCCGTATTATATTATGTATGTATGTATTGAAATTTGAGCATAAAATATACAAAAAGTATAAAATGATATGCATCTCAATATAAATATCTATTTCCTGCCATTTTTCAACCAATCCTATGAAATTTGACAAATATTCTTTCACTTCTTGAACTTTCTGAATTCGAGCTGTAATAATTTGTCTGAAAAGCGTCGCTTTTTTCGCAGGTCCAGTTGTTGATGACTCTGCTTCAATTCAGTCCAGACGTCCCGAAATGATTTGCATCATTTGATGTGTTTCAGCGTAGATGGAGATAATGCTAAGATTGAATCCAATTTGACATCTTGATTTTCAGTTTCCCATTTTTCTGCAGCTGCAGCCGACTCTGATTTGGTCGTTTGGTTGCATTGTTGGCATTCTATTTTTTTCATTCACGAAGTCCCATCCTCGGGTTTTTTTTCAGGAGGGCTTCAACTTGAGTTTGCAAAATGTCGAAATTATCTTTTGACAGAAGTTTGATTCGAAAGTTTGATGAACTCATTTTTCAAAATTTCTTCAATATCTTCTTTAAGACTTTTTCTTTAACTTTCTTTATTCGCAGTGGAACAAGGGCTGAGTTCATAACGTCTAAGCAACCGAAATGGAAGAGCCAATTACACTGAAAGACGACAATCATGGAGCCTAAGAACTAACCCACAACCCAGTCTACCATTCTCGTACAAAGCACATCCTTCATCACTTCATCAGAGAAGCTGTCGAAGAAAAGATTCACTTCAATCCAACTGATGAAATTACGGCAGAAAAATTGACAAAGCCACTACCTGGACCAAGATATTTGCTGTTGATGGCGAATTTGGGATGAAAGAGGAACCCCGAAATTGAGGGGGAGTACCTATTGAAATTACCTCAGTTGTATTTCATGGTTTATATGTCCAAGACTATTACGATTTGTGTCACGGAAATCACATGAGTCAACAAGAATTTCTCTTTTTCATTTTTTCACTTGATGAAATATAGTTTTGTTATTATAGAAAAAATTATCATTTTCATGTCTAGAATATACGTTTAGGAGGATAATCAGCAACTTGATAAGTCAAATCATGACCTTGACTACTTGATATATTTTGTTCAGGAACCTACTTATTTTTCAATGTCAATGATGAATTGCCATTGACGTATGATGTGCACTTGGTTGGAATTTTCGTCTATGAAGAATTGAATTCTGCGTCCTCGTAAACTTTCAAAAGCAATTTTTAGCTAAAAACTCCAAATGATTTTGACAAAAAGTCGACAGAAAAAACTGAATTGACGTCATAGTTGGTGGACGACGCTGAGGATCTCCATATGAAGTCATTCAACGTTTTCACACAGCTGTTTCGGTCATATTAAAATATCCGGTACCCTCTATATTGAACTTTTTTGGAAAACTCTCGGCATTTTGTTTCGGTTGATGGAATAAAATAAAAACCTGCGTGGTGAAGCACGACGTCACTGATCAACTGAAATAGCTGTGAAACTTGTAGGTATTTCATTGTTCAGCCAAGTGAAACACGTTAGGTATCAATATATTTGATATTATTATACCTTGAGAATTGTTCATTAATAAATCTGGGTGTAGCTCAGCAGCTTTCATTTCCGAATCGGTTTGGACAGCGTTAGATTCTAGCATAAAGAGATATATTTCCTACGACTGGGAGGTTTTTGTACGATGAACAATGGCAAAGATAACAGTTCCATAGCAACGCTTTGTTGTAAGCGAGAATCATCAGAAATGTAACTGTGAGCATTTCTTCGTAACGATTATTCGTGAGTAATTTTCTGTTCATGCTCCAGAGCTAAAACATTAAAGTTTCAATAGGTGAAATTGCCCGTTATTACTACGAAGTGCTTTAAGTTGATGTGTTCAGTTCATATGAGATCTGTAGAGAGAAAGAAAAATATTCGCGAACAAACTTTTTCTGATGGACCAGAAGTCCCCCTTCCCCGTCTCGCGACCACCCTCCCACTCAGGGGGTCCCTGAGCCACGTAGATTTATGATTTTTGGTTTTCCTCCTCCAATATGACGTGGGACGTAATGCTGCCAAGACAACTACTCATCCTGCCTTGAAGCGCAGCATCTCCCTCAGGCCCTATATCATACATCGGACGTCATAGTTGCAAGAACATCCATCACTCGTGATGGTGAACTCCAAATGTCGAGAAAGTCCCACCCTCTTCCCATACTGCCTTGTGTAAACACATTCCGCGCTTATTCTTGATCAAACTCTCAAAATGGCTTGCGGTAAAGTACGACGATGGGCTTAATCATATTACGTCTTATGACATAGGAAGTTAAGCAATGTAAGGTAAGGTTTTGGAATAAATTAAATTTCGTATAATACCAGTATAAATTGCTTTTTAATTATAAGTATATAAATTTGATTTAAACGCATTTATCTTCAAGTCTACGTAACAAGTTCTGTACCTTCAACTGACATTTCCAATAGTATTGTGCTTAGGCACCATATGCAAATCCACACATAACATTGGAAGGACATTTTGTTGACTATTAATTGAGCACTGAAGATGAACAATAAATGTTATTTTCAGAAAATAGGTCTAAATCTGTCTAAATTTAAAGTAAAGATCTCCAAAGTTCTTCTCCTAGCAATAATAAAAAATTTAGTGACTCCAGCCGCTTTGGAAGTGCCTAGAAAACCAAAATTAATTACTAAAACTGATTCCACTCGTGATCAGCAGCGGTTTTTTTGAATATCATGCAATAGACGGTTCATCCTGAGAATCTTTTTTTCGAATGAATCTGCTGGCTCAACGGCAAAACCCCAGTTATGACCCACAATGCGACCCATGAGGTGGGGAAGAGGGAGTATTTGGAACGCCTATTAATGATCTGCCCTAGTTACCTGAACGAGAGGACCCAGCCGCTCGAATAATTGATTGGAGACATTCTAAGACCCTTAATTACAACTCACTATTTTCATACCAACCAGCTTTCAAGAAAACTTGCGATTTAGCTCCTTCTTTAAATCCTACGGTATGAATATTTATTTACAAGTCACGATTGAATTTTGGTTTTTTGCCATAAAATTAGTTTTTAGCAATTTCTTTGTACTCAAGTTGCTCAGATTTGAATAAAATACCTAATACGAAAGGCGGTAATTTAGAAAAATTCCTCACACGATCATGCTGTATGACTGGAACTTTGCTCAATATGGTCATTGACGACGAATCCTGTGTTCACCATTATGACCCTGAATCAAAGAGAGCTTCTTCAATGGAATTCCGACACCTTTCAAGACCTGACTTTTATTTTATTTTAATCAAAATGTTTGCAAAAAAAAATCAGGTAAAAAAATATATACAGGGTGTCCCATCAAAACGGGCCCATCGGGAAATTACAGCCTTACGGTGCGAGCTATCGAAAAATTGAACTGGACCTTTTTTATAGTATTTCAACTCAGCTTCACGATGCGAAAGTCCGATTTTTATTTTTCCATGTTTTAAGGTCTTAAATCATTGATTGAAACTGACGGTTTCCTCTTGACCCCCCTTTTTTATTCCTTTTTTCGATTTTAGGTTGAATTTGGAACAGAAAAGGCCACATTGAAATTTTCTTTTTGGGGCTTCGTTTCTGAGTTATTCCACTTTTTGCGGAAGTCCGATTTTTATTTTTTAAAGTCTCAAATCATTGATTGAAACTTACGGTTTCCTCTTGACCCCCCCCCCCCTTTTTTTATTGCTTTTTCCGATTCTAGGTTGAATTTGGAACAGAAAAGGCCACATTGAAATTTTCTTTTTGGGGCTTCGTTTCTGAGTTATTCCACTTTTTGCGGAAGTCCGATTTTTATTTTTTAAAGTCTCAAATCATTGATTGAAACTGACGGTTTCCTCTTGACCCCCCTTTTTTATTGCTTTTTCCGATTCTAGGTTGAATTTGGAACAGAAAAGGCCACAATGAAATTTTCTTTTTGGGGATTCGTTTCTGAGTTATTCAACTTTTTGCGAAATACAGAAAATCGCCGATTTCTTTTAGACATTACCAACACTTTCTTACTATTTTTATCTTCAATTTTTGAGATGTTCTCCACATTTTTGAAATCAGCAATAAACTATCTATCATCAGACCCCAGCGTCCATAATCAACAATCACCATCAGGGGGATGACATTACACTTGAACCGCTTACGATTTAAAAAAAGTTTTCCAAATCGTCGTTAAAAAAAAAAAAAAAACCCTCAAACTGTTCAGTAATATTACTCATTTATTAGAAGAACGTATGAGACGCCGTATTCTGGACTAATGTAAGGTTCTTTAAATAATAAAGATCATAGTGTAGACTGAACAATAAGTACCAAGAAGCTGTTGTTTTCTTGACCCTTGAATACAGTTTGCAGGAGAAGGATTAGAGGCTGCAGCAGGAGCATGTGGCATTTTCGATTTATCACAACACAACTGACTGGAAGTCTCCTTTTGGTACATTATTTAAACTGTATTATGAACAGTGATTCTGTGTGTACTGAACAGTTTGAGGTTTTTTTTTTTTTTTTTTTTTTTTTTTTTTTTCAAACGACGATTTGGAAAACTTTCTTTGAATCTTAACTTTTTTTAAAACTGTTCAGTACACACAGAATCACTGTTCATAATACAGTTTAAATAATGTACCAAAAGGAGACTTCCAGTCAGTTGTGTTGTGATAAATCGAAAATGCCACATGCTCCTTCGGCAGCCTCTGCTCCTTCTCCTGCACTGTATTCAAGGGTCAAGAAAACAACAGCTTCTTGGTACTTTTGTTCAGTCTACACTATGATCTTTATTATTTAAAGAACCTAACATTAGTCCAGAATACGGCGTCTCATACGTTCTTCTAATAAATGAGTAATAGTACTGAACAGTTTGAGGGGGGTTTTTTTTTTTTAAGCGACGATTTGGAAAACTTTTTTTTAAATCGTAAGCGGTTAAAGTGTAATGTCATCCCCCTGATGGTGATTGTTGATTATGGACGCTGGGGTCTGATGATAGATAGTTTATTGCTGATTTCAGTAGTGTGGTGAACATCTCAAAAATTGAAGATAAAAATAGTAAGAAAGTGTTGGTAATGTCTAAAAGAAATCGGCGATTTTCTGTATTTCGAAAAAAGTTGAATAACTCAGAAACGAATCCCCAAAAAGAAAATTTCAATGTGGCCTTTTCTGTTCCAAATTCAACCTAGAATCGGAAAAAACAATTAAAAAAGGGGGGTCAAGAGGAAACCGTCAGTTTCAATCAATGATTTGAGACCTTAAAACATGGAAAAATAAAAATCGGACTTCCGCATCGTGAAGCTGAGTTGAAATACTATAAAAAAAAGTCCAGTTCAATTTTTCGATAGCTCGCACCGTAAGGCTGTAATTTCCCGATGGGCCCGTTTAGATGGGACACCCTGTATTTATATAAATGTCATTCCAGACGATAACTCTCCTTAGGATTGAGATATAAATTCCGTTCTTGCGCCAAAAAATCAAGCATTCCATCGCAAGGATGAGTTTGTTGCCCAACAATATTTGAGCACAATAAATTGGTCAAATTTCGAAAATGTACTAAACAATCACTAAAATAGCTAAAATGGCTAAAAATCGTTAAATTTATATTTTTTTAAGCGGAATCTTAGTCAAAACTAAATTGTCAAAGATTAACTAGGATATTTGAAAATTTTTGCTCAAAATTATGCTGAAAAACGTACTTCCTTAAGTTTTACCAAATGAGGCGTATGGGATATCATTTCTACCCAGAAGAGGAGTAACTCCTGTAAATTTCATCAAAATCCATCAAGCCATTTTGGAAAAAAGGCAAAAAACGTGCTAAAACGACGTTTTTCACCTATTTTGGTTTCTTTAACCCCCTGATAATAATCATTTTGAGCTGATTTCTCCACACTAACTAGCTCTTGGGTATAGAAACCCAACCCCGAAATTGGAATCTTTTTATGACGTACCGTAAAGTTGCAATCGTGTACAGGTGTCACATACACGCACTCATACATACATTTTCATGAAACCTATAGATATGGGTTCATGTTGAACAAGATACCCATCCTAGCATGAGTTTCAGAAATTAATTTTCAGAGTGATTGCAAGACTTTCCCTTCACCCTTCGGGTTGAGTGAGGAAAGTAAAAAAGAAACGATGATTCAGATTTTTTACGACTTCACCTTTCGGAAATAGAACAAAACACTGTCGGGATAAAAGGATAGTTCTTTTGCATCATTTGGTGGCCATATTGAAGGAAAGACCAAAAAGCCTATAAATATGGGTTCAAGTTGAACAAAATACTCATCCAAGCATGAGTTTCAGAAATTGATTATCAGGGTGATTGCAAGACTTCCCCTTCTCCCTTCGGGTTAAGTAAGGAAAGTAATTCAAGTAAAGTAAGTAATTAATTAAGATTTTTACGGCTTCACCCTTCAGAAATGGAAAGATACACTGACAAGATAAAAGGATAGTTCTTTAGCATCATTTAGGGGCCATATCAAAGGAAAGACCAAGAAAGTGCTAAAAAATGGCGTTTTTCACCTATTTTTGAAGGTTTTTTTCCCCCTAATTACCGCTTTCAGAGTATTTTCCCAGGTATGAGGGGTGTGGGATATCATTTTTACCCTGAAATTTTTTACTCAGACTCTGAGACTTTTTTACACGAGCCATTTTGGAGAAAAAGCAAAACAAAGTGCTAAAAACAACGTTTTTTCATCTATTCTGATTCTTTAACCCCTAAAAATTATCATTTTAAGCTTATTTTTCTACAGTAGTAGCTCTTGGGTATAGAAATCTAACCTCAAAATTGGAATTTTTTTGTCGTACCGTAAGGTCGCAATCGTGTACACGAGTTACATACATACACATACACACACACATACTCACATCCGTACATTTTTATGAAACGTATAGGTATGTGGTCCAGGTTGAACAATATACCCATCCTAGCATGAGTTTCAGAAATTGATTTTCAGGGTGATTGTAAGATTCTCTCTCCACCCTTCGGGTTAAGTAAGGAAAGTAAAAATTAGTTCATATTTTGTTATAATTATATTTATCTTTTTTTGTGAAGTGTTTTAAGAGTTTTAAACTCTTCCCCGTTTTTGAAAGCTGTGAAAATATAGGAGGCGTTACTTCTTAGCCCCCGTTCCCACCCTTCGTAATATTTAATACTTTGTTGTTGGTTTGTGACTCGGTCGATGTTCAGTTTTATTTGGGTTGAATGATCAAGACTGGTGTGGTCATTCAACCCAAATAAAACGTAATATTTAATATTTAGTAACAGAACTCATTTAAAAGACAACAGGTGGGGAATTTCACAAAACGACAGGTAGTTAGGTACCTACCCAGATCAAGAAATAAGGTTACTTGATAAAGCTCAATCAGTGAACTCAACCGGAAAGCAACAGTCGGATATCCCGCGGATTCTGTTTCCCTTCCACCAAATCACCTCTCGCTTCATCTCTCTTCGACTCGATCAATTAGGATGAGCCCAAGAACGTATAGAATATTGAGAGAGTTTTTCCCTCCCGTTGGCAGGCCCTGAAGCGAGCAGGGTTCGCTCGGTCATGTTTCAGATCCGTGTTGGGAGTGGCAATAAACTAACCGGGATAAAGAGCGGTGGGGGTCATCAGTTTGGCGCTAAGGCCGCCCGCCGCATAACCCCCACCACCACCCCCATCGCATTTCGCTAGTCCCGACTTTTTTTTTGCTCAACCAATCTTTCCCAAACACCGCCGCTTCTCTATCTTTACCTTTGTCTGTTTTTCTCAATGGACCTATTTTAAGGCTTTTCGAAGGGCATAATCTAATCCAGCTGTATGTGCTTCAGAAAAGGGTGCAAGGAGCAAAATGGATTACGAATGGAACAAAGACCCACCAAGGACCGTTCCCTGAACACAATAAGCTTGCTTTCTCTCTTAAATTTACTACAGTTTCTCAAAGATAAATTTTAAAGTAATTCAGCACTAAATTCAATGATGGATTTCATGATTGAACGATGAATCAACGATATTTCTTTCCAACTACAAATACGTTAAATAACAGACACCAAAGGGCAATTTCACGAATTTCATATTCGCGAATGGCTCCTCAATTTTTGACATAAAAAGTTTCGAAAACTTTCTTCACTGAAATCTGTTTTGACACATTCTGAAACCAATCCTAGACTATAAAGCTTTTTCTGTTATATATTTACATATCACGGTGGCCGCATTCTATGTCATGATGCGGTTGCCAAGCAGTTAGTAGGTGGTTTGTCATCCAGCGGTTGGGATGTTGAAAGGGAGAGGATGTATCACATGCCGAGTGACCGAGGCAAGACGATAGATACCGTCGCCGCCAAGACTGACGGCTCTGCCATAATCCTGGATGTCCAAGTTGTCAGTGGCAGCGTGGACATGGAGCAGACCTGGCGGGCTAAAGTAAGTGGGGAAAAGTGCAACGGAGTTACTTGAGTTAGGCATCTCTGCGGGAGTTCTCCGTGGTATCACCACCCTCGTCCTCAGGGGCTCGTCCCTCAACTGTTGGTCATGTTATAGGGGTACTTCCTGTCATTCGATTCTTCCTCCTTCTCATTCTGCGACTTCCTTCATCCCTGGAGCCGGCGTCTGGTAAACCTGAGCGTCCTAACCACTTCGCCACCCTTTGCCTATGGGGGGATTTTTATTTAAAAAAGTATATATATATTGAAACACAGAATGTGTTTTAATTCACTCGTTTCACATAAACCCGTGAAACCCGCATATAAGAATGACTCAGATTTGGCGGTGTATCTTATCACTACTATGTCAAGTTGATTTATGTATTCATCACCAGCGCAACAACTCACCACCAGCTCAATGAAATCATCAGAAATTAACAAGCGGTTGCAATCATGTTCCCGATACCAATTATTGATAATGATCACCTGTGTGTTAACAATTATTCAAATAACCATTCTCATAACTCAGTTTGTATGTCACGCACTTCGCAGTAGTTAAATTGAGAGCTCTCGATCGAATGGTCAACAAATTTTGTGAGATGAAGAATGCTGAAGTACCATTTCCCTAGCAACGACTCGGTTGTAAGCGGAAATCATCGGAAATTGTTACAACACTTTTTTTTACACATAAACATTTCGTTATCGGTCGGAGATGCCATGGCTAAAACAAATTATGTGTTAAATAAATTGTGTGTGTGGGTGAGTGGGTTTTCTTCCAGACTATAACTCTCCTAAGAATCGAAATGAAAATTCCGTTCTAGTGCCAAAAAATCAAGCTTTCCAAACAGAAGGATGAGTTTGCTGGACAGAGTTTTTGAGCACATTAAATAGGAATTTCAAAGAATGTGCTGAAAAAAATCGATAGGAATGACTAAAAACTGATAAAAGTCGTTACATTTATATTTTTAGCCAAATTATAGTAACAAAAAATTTATCAACGATTAATTAGAACATTAAAAAATTGATGCACAGATTTAGGCTGAAAATGTAGTTAAATTTCATTAATATTTGCCAAAAAATGTATATAAACTAAAACTAGCTAAAAATGTAAAATCATTTGAATCGCACAATATTAGTTAGACCGAGTTTTTCTTGCCATAAAGTTGGTAGTTAACTATTTCTTCTCACTCAAAGTCATCAATTTTCAAAACTATGTAACATAATATATAGTACCTACAATTATTTATAAAAATTCGCTCATACGATGTCTGCTGAGAACTGCATTAATGAAACATTTCTATTACATCAGCTGACGTTGTGCACCTACCTAAATGTACATTTTTTGTTTTCTTCGCATTTTTTGAGAACCGTAAATGCAGTCTTCTGGGCAACGATTTTAGGTTTCTGCGAGAATGTGCATGTGGAATAAAAAAGCTGACCCTGAATTGATTATAAATATGAAATTGATTATTTCTGAAGAATAATTAAAAATCTTCACGCCCGGTCTAAAAACTGATTCTACCGCATCATGGTTTGGACGGGAGCGATCCAGTAACTCACATCATCTTAGAAATAACTAGTCAGAGGAAAGATGATTGAGAGGAATCGGAGAGGAATAATAATTGAACGTCACTCGATCAATTTAGAAAAAGTAATGGAGAGAGAAAAAAAATGTTCCGCAACATCGTAGTATTAGGTACTGGCCGCGAGTTAGCCACGCTACGATTGCCTTTTAGATCCACGATAGTACCACAATCAATCACGCTAGACGTTTTTCCTTGATTACTCTGCGGTTAGCAGCCCCAGATAAATCGCTGTTCCGACGGAAGGACGTTTTTGAGAACCCCTTTACCTATCTGGGCTGAAATCTGGAGTCGTCTTGATTCCGCGAAACTAAACTTCCAACGATAGGGGACATTTTACGGAGTCTTCACAACCTTTATCGAGAGGTATTCACCACACGTTCTTAAACCGGTCTGCCGATGAACGGTTCAGCGTACTCGTAAGATGGAGGATACATCACTAGAAAACTTAAACTGTTTCTATTCCCACGTTAGTTTGAATCAGTAAGTTACTTATTGTAACTATTTAAATTAAGTCGGTTACATTCGACTTTTCCAAGATTTTGTATTTTACGAGAAAGTGACGCACTGTGCCAATATAATATACATCCACAGAGCCATCTAGTCGATTGACTGAATTTAAACCATTTGTTACATCGACAATGTGGAGGTCCTACGTTCCCACGATTACTCAAACTTTTACGATTTTTTACGGCAAAAATTCCCGATGTGTTAGTATAATACACATGCGGAGAATGCCGAAGATTGGAAAGACCTTCTGACCTACTAACTACATTGATATAATAGTAGGTTTTAATCGCGTGCACGAAATCACAGGAGGGATGAGGAATAATATGAGTGTCAGAACCCACGAAAGTTCCCGCGCAATAACAGGCAACAAGTCTTTAAAAACACTCCGTCTTTATCAAGACAATATGAGCCTAGCTCCATTCTACATTTTAATTCTCGTTTTAGAAATCAGCTATCCTAATCAGCAGCCAGCAGATATTTTATTGGTACCAGATGCATTTATTGATTCCTAATTAAGACAAAATCTGTTGTTAGGAAATTGCAACAACATGAGCAGTAATTGTAGGATATTATATAAATCACAATAAGACTAAGGCGATTCCTATAGCAATCAAAACAACTACCAGCTTCGATCATCAAATATGGGTAATTAAAATTAAAACAGTTATGCAGCTTGATCGTATGAGCGATTTTTTAAGTAAATTATCGTACTATATTAAATTGTCTTCTATGTTAAATTGTTTCTAAAATACATGACCGTAAGTAAAAATTAATTGTTAACTACCAATTTTTTGGCAAAAAACTCTTTCGAAATAATATTCTGGAATTGAAAAAAGATTTTAGATGTTTAGTTTTTTTGCAGTTTTTATCTATTTTAGCATGAATATGCTTTAGCCGTGACCTAACTACCGAAAAATGTCCCACGAGAGTGCAACGAAAGTAGCGCCAATAATTGTGATGATTTCCGCTTACAACCGAGTCGTTGCTAGGGATATGATACTTCGTCGTTTTACATCCCACAAAATTCGTTGACCATTCGTTCGAAAGCTCTCGATTTATCCAACCATACTATATTAACTACTGCGAAGTGCGTGGCCAACAAGCTGAGTTATGAGCATGGTTATATGAATAATTGTTTACACACAGGTGATCATTCTCAATTATTGATATTGTGAACATGATTGCAACCGCTTGTTAATTTCTGATGATTTCATTGAGCTGGTGTTTCGATTATGTGATTCATAGCAGGTGATCCGAATATTGCGAGAACGGTTAGATTTGTGAAGCGGTGGTTAAATTATTTTAATAGGTAATTTCTATACTTTACACTATAGGAAGCTGTAATTTCGTATGTGTAGCCTCTTTCTGTAATAAAGTGAATGTTTACTCGCGAGTTTCTATTAGGAGATCATCATCTCACAAGAGCTCAATCGTCGTGATCATTTCTATAATAAAGTGAATGTTTACTCGCGAGTTTCTATTAGGAGATCATCATCTCACAAGAGCTCAATGGTCGTGATCATTTCTATAATAAAGTGAGAGCGAGGAGCTAAAACATTTTTTTGTTTTGAATGATAAACAGAGTTCAGAGGCCGATGGGGGGTCGGGTTCAGAGAATCGACGAGGAGTGAGTCGTGTACGGCTAAAGCATATTCATGTTTTTTAATTTTAGCCGTCAGGCTCAAATTTTGGCAACTCCCTAGCAACGACTCGGTTGTAAGCGGAAATCATCACAATTATTGGCGCTACTTTCGTTGCACTCTCGTGGGACATTTTTCGGTAGTTAGGTCACGACTAAAGCATATTCATGCTAAAATTGTGGTGTTGCGATTACAATGAAAAATATTACCCAACTATAGGCAGGACCTTAGGTGTTGGGGTGTTTGTGAAGTCAGAATTCCGTTGGAATTACATCAGCTGATACGATCATCTGATTTACTGGGCAAATTTTATGTGTTTCGGTACACAAACACGTACACTACTTTGCGATCATTAATGACATTTAGCGATTGACTCCAAATTAAAAGATGCCACACTTCCAGCGCATGATTTCTGTAAGTTTATGCGCTTAGAAGTCCGAGAAGGCCTAGCCCCCAGGGAGGGTGAACGGATGAACTTACTGCATTTCGCGTCCTTTTAATAGATTTTTGAGATACAATAACTATCGGAAGTTACCTCGGAAGTTTTCGAGATCTCATTTTTGAATATTTCAACCCCTAAATTCAACCATTTAGGATCGGTTAAAATTGATTCCTAGCTTCTGGGATCAACTAGACGCCAAATGTGAATTATAACCCGAATTTGTAAAACTTTGGTCAGTGGTTTTGGAGAAAAACTTTGGTCGGCGGACGGCGGATGGACGTATTTTTTATTTTCATTTATTTTATTTTTTTATTTATTCGAATTTGTTGTTTACTCATCATGGATCTTAAACCAAAAAGTTTTTAGGGGGTTAATTTTTTCCCCCTTGGTTGATTACAAAGGTTCATTATTTAAAATAATAAACCAAAAGAAGTAACTGAAAAGTTGAAGACTCGGATATATAACACCGAAAGTTTGGTGAGTCAAGAGCAAACCGAAGGATGAGGTTTGAATGATGAGAGCAGTTGATGGTTTAACGTTACAGACCAGAATAAGTCTTGAAGGCTGACCAGAAAGCTTATATCCTACTCCTGCCTCCACGCTTGCTACCTATTCGTTTTGGCTGAAGCCCTTCTAAGGCTCCACCTTCAGGCTCGAGTATGTGCTTTATTTTGGAAAACTAAACATGAGCAAAGGTCGGGAACGACAAAGGATTGATCGTATACCTACAGCGACGTTTGAAGCTCAAACAATTGTGAATAATCGTAGCAGACAGACAAGAGTAGGCGCATCTATCTATACTATTAATAAGAATGAAACTCCGTCTGTCTGTTTGTTTGTTTGTTTGTCGTGTCTATGCACGGCCAAACGGCTGAGTGGGGGGAGTCTACGAGTGAGGGGATCTTCTTGGGATTTTCCGATAGGGGGAGCGAGCAAATTTAAAATTTTCTAATCCCAGCCGAACCATGGGCCGTAGGGCGGGAGGGGGGTCGAAGTAATAATTAATGTGCGCTTTTTGGACTTCCCCGCATCCTCTACCCCTCTAAACGGCCGTCGACAATTCCGGAAAAATACCGGTTTCGTAGGTTTTTGAACGAGGAAGACGACGGCGCGATCGGATCGCGAAAAAAGTATCGGGAAATGCGTAAAAAAAATGCGAGAGTACGGACCCGTTTTCTCGAAAAGTCCGCCGAAAAACTTGGTTTTTT